>JAURVB010003883.1:0-25682 GCA_033002965.1 Piper betle
CCCGAAGGATCCGGGCTCTGGAGCTGGGGCGCACACATGTACCTGCCGCGTGTAACGTATAATGATGGTGTGTTAATGCTGTGTGAATGATTATTATAATGTTTTTGTCTTGAATGAATTACTTGTTATGAAACGAACGGATAAATATGACTGAGTAGGGAGCCTTGGAGTTCAGACTCCGCTCGGGTAAAAACGAATGAGATAATGATTTAATGTCATGGTAGATTGTTAGGTGTTATCGTATTTTCATAAAATAATATATATTTTCTTTTGGTTTTTCATTTGTTGTTTTGTCTTATTTTACTTGTACATCATAGCATGTATGTAGGACTCCGTTAGAACCCAATCGTTACCATTTATGCATTTTATATTTGCATCTCCATCTTGAGACGCCGAGAGTAGATCCTGGTCGGCTTAACCGAATCTAGTAGATTAACGAACGGTTCGGTCGCCGGTGACATTTCCGGGTCGGTTCACGGGTGAGCCGAAACGGGGTGTTACACGTACGCTAATATATTCATGTACTTCATCCCGGCGGTTCCATGATATTTACATACAAATAGGTCCTCTCCATATTGGATAGTACTGTTACGGATGCAGTAGTAATAATAGTATATCAAGTGGTCGGAGGAGACAATATTTCTGTCATTTTTCTCTCCAACCTGCCTGTGTGACACCCCGTGACATGCTGCCAATATGTTTATCATTTGTGGTTTGGACTTAATGGTCCACGTGCTAAGTTTGATATGACTTATAAATAATGTGCTAACACCAATTATCTTACATCGGATAAGATGAGTGATGAATAATATAAATGTCGGCTCTTAAGTTCTATAAAGTAACTAGTTATTTTATAGTAAAGTCCATGACCCATTTTCACAGGTAATGTAAAAGAAATCAAGTTTTAGAAACCAAAGTTAGTACCCTCCAAATTGTTTGGCTAATGAGGGAAGCCAAAGTTTCAAATTTTTATACTCTAAACAAGTAATCACAACAGCAATGTCAAGATCAAGTATAAGGGCTTTCGAAAAAAAAAGTATGGGGGTGGGAGCTTATTCAATGGCTAATTACTCTTTTGCATTGTGGCAAATTTCTTAGTACCTGCTAGTTACTGTGATGCTTTTGTCTCAAATCTGTAGTATGGTCATGAGACTCATGACTCATGGGCATGGGATGGGACGATGGTTTGATTCTTAAGGAGATGGGCCGACGGGTTGAAAACTTGGAGGAAAGAGTTCTTAATTGTATTTTTATAAAGAGGTGGTTTCTTGTATTTAGGGCCTGGTTGAGGGAGAAAATTGAAGTCGAACTTTAATTCTGATTACTCAGAGACATTGATCTTGAGTTTGAGATTACTTAGTTTTCATCAATGGT
This sequence comes from Piper betle, assembly GCA_033002965.1. Lineage (NCBI taxonomy): Eukaryota > Viridiplantae > Streptophyta > Magnoliopsida > Piperales > Piperaceae > Piper > Piper betle. The sequence goes on from JAURVB010003883.1 coordinate 1,375, forward strand.
GATTTATTTGTTAAGTTGGACCTAGCAAGCGTAAAATATATATCTAAAATAGTAAAGATAAACCATGAACTAAAAACAAATTAATTAACATACAAATGAGGTGCAACATTTTGGGAAGATTCAAAGAAAGCACTGGGACTAGCCCTCTATATATTCGAAGATTCATATACCCAAACATACATATCGTTGTGTACCATAACAAGTATGGGTCGGGATATGTCAATTAAGTGCATTGGGAATGTTATAGGCCATCTCAATGATCACCTTCAATATAAATTCTTTTGCTTTGATAACGTACCTACTTATAATAGAAATGGGAATTCTCATCGGTGGCACCAAATACACACCGAGTTGATTTGTCGAGTCAAATTGAGTCGAGTCGGATCAAGATATGAGTTAATTCGATTTACGAGTTGAATTTTACTGGAGCAGAGTCAATTCGAGTGTGAGCGACACATGACCGGCTCATATAGAAACAAAGTCGAGTTAGTTAGCAAATTTCGAGTTATCAAGCCGAGTTGTCAAAGCATCGAGTTCGAATTGAACCGAACCGAGTCATTAAAACTCACGAGTTAACTTGGCCCTCGAGCAACCCTACCTACAGACTTTCTAATGGCGAGTGATGCTCACGAAAGTGAGGTAGCCGCAGGGGCGACACACTAAGTGGTTTCTCTTGAGCTCTTTGGAAGCCGCTGGTGAGTCATCTCCAACTAATTTTGTTCCATCTTGGGTATTTTACTTCTCATGTTTTTGTTTTCCTTTAGTTCTTGGTGTTTCTTTCTATTTTTTTCTGTTTTTTTATTGTTGGTTGTTTTGTCTTGTTTATTTTCGTATGTTTCTTGTCTTAAATGTTGACTACCACTTTTCCTATCACCTTCTTAATTTCAAAGAAAATTGCCCTTTAATTGTTGTTACAATAATTGTGATATCAGGAGTACGTTAAGTACAAAGATGTTAAATTCTTCGAAATGGCTTACCGATAGCAGGATGGCCCAAGTGAAGCTTACACGATCTAAGAGACTAATTCATGGATATCACTGTAAAAACCAAATTCAAAATGAAAATCACACTTCCGCATCCTAGCATCGTACAATAATTTATTCCATCTCCATGTTTCTCTCATAATTTGATTTTCTTATATTTTAATTATATTTTTTCGGTCATTGTAAAACATATACATTATCATTACTTTTTATACTTCAATTAATTGCTTGTCATGTAAATTAGTAGTATTATAACTCAAATTGAGTAATAATACTATTTATACTATATCTAAATTACTAATTATAAATTTGTCACTTCTCATGGGATGATTAGATGGGAAGCTAGAATAAAAATGGTGGTCTTGTGGCCGGAAGCTTCTTTTAAATTTTGATCTTGCAGGAGGAATACAAATGTCCAAGTGGGCCCAATTGCTTCGCACCTAACTGCCATAGCCCTCTCGAAACCTTATTTATTTACATACTTAATACCCCAAAGCAACAAGACGAGCAAAGGCACGTACACAACAATCTTAGTTTATATTCACGACAATTTTATATTAATTAATTTTGGCAGATACCAGGAGTGATCGAGTCATTTTTTTCTCCCATCTTTATTTTTGTATACAAGACGTCACTAGTAATGTCTTGTATAAAATATTAGTATCTTGGCCTTCAAAAATCAAAACTATCCATTTAAGAGTGAGTAAAGGCCAAAAAAGACAAAGTTCTTGTGATGGTGTGCTTTCACTTGAACATGCCTTGTGTCTTGAAAAGTTATAACCATGAAAATTATGATCTATGTTCTAAAAAATAAACCTTATAATTATGCCATAACGTTAACATCTATAAATTTCTTCACTTTGACTTACTTCATTTTAAATTTTTGATTGGATATTCATTCAAAATACCATTAAAACCTTAATTCGTTCACTTACAAATATTTTATTATTTATTTGATTCTTTTGATTTGATTAGTGTTTTATCTAGATTTATGATAGGATAGTATTTTCGTTTTTAATTTTTGCATTTAGTTTATTTTTAATATAAGGTCATATATGGGCTCTCCTATGCGTGTGTCATTGATGTGACCTGGTAGGTTGAGTTGACGATGGCCCCGACAGCGACAATGATTGGATCGCCGATTTGTCAGAATTGCCCCTAAAAGGCCGTAGTCGAAAACAAAGGGGAGGATCCCAGCGAGAATCCCGACGACTGGAATTGGTTGCCGATCAATACGTTATGACACAGCGGTCATGATGGTGGCTATGATGACTACAAAGGAGTTCCCGATGACAGATTCCCGGCGAATGGGACAATGGTGGTGGTGGTGCTAATTGGAGTGGGTAGCTGGCACGGCACTTGACTGATGGTCTTGGCATCACCGACGGTGTCCTACCAGCAATGTACAGTCGGTCAGAATACTCCCACAACACCCAATTAGTGGGAGGAGAAAAATTAAGGGAAGAAGGTTGGGGCAGGAGGGGTAAATTGGTAAAATTATCATCTGAGCTACCCTCCTATGTCTGTTAAGTGGTAGCCTCGAAATGCACGTTGGCATACGATCGTCCATTAGTTTATGCTTTAGGTCGGGTCATGACAAATAGTATTAAAGCAACCTGATTTTATATTAAATAGTATGATAAACTAGGGGCGTAGGCTATGATCCTAGTCGCGGGCCAAAAAAATTTGTTGGGTGAGGGTTACCTACGAGCCAAGTGTCATAATTTTAAAAATAAAATTTCTTATTGTGAGTGGATTATAAGATCCATCAATTTAGTTTACATCTAATATTTATTGAGTAAGATACAATTTATTGGTGGGAATATATTATCTTCAACTTCGGTTAACTATTTTTTAAAAGATAATTTAAACTCGTTAACTTGCACTTTAAGCTGAGTCGTTACAACAAAGTTACTACTGCAGCAAAGTCATCTGAATATTCTATTGTCTAGAAATCGTGATAGACTTCAAATAATCACACTACTCAACCCAGTGTGTCGATCAATATACACTTCATGCAATGCCCTAAAATACATAAAAAATCTCGTTCCGAAAAACCAGAACAGAGCTAACAGTAGAACACTTCTATTCTGACAGTACTATAAAATACAGTTCATTTACGGGGAAAAATAAGTTATACACACATTATAATGGAAAGAGAAGGGTAATGCATAGTCGTAGATTATGTTTATTCAATAACCCACATTATAACCAATAATAATGTGACTCTTCAAAACCTAGAATTTCTATTTTTCCATGAGCCAAATAGAGTTAGATTCAATTTATTATTTGATTAATTAATAATCTTACATTTTGTTCTTTGATTGATCTCAAAATCCTCTTAACTTGAATCCAAGGAAAAAGAAACATATCTTAAACAATAAAGCAAAGGTCAGTCAACAAGCCAAAACCAGCTTATAAGCGGCAAAGGTTTGGAAGATGAATCAACCAGTTCAATCAGAAATACCTATCTTATACCACACATTGATATTCATGGTCTCGGAGATCTTCTTGAGGTGGGTCTTCTCCAATTTTGGTTGGGACGGGAAAGAAGTTAGAGCGATGAGCACCCAAAATGTGATGCATTAGGAACCTTGGTTGAAGTGAATTGTGGGCCGACTCTAGAGGCCCCACTCATTTTTTGAGGAAGAGTAGATTTCAATTTCCCAAATGATCTGTTGGACACCACCAGCAGCGTATGCTTCGTACAGACAGCGTATGCTTCGCACATCTTCACCAAGAAGGGCTAACTGCAAAACAAAGCAACTCTTCTCTATCTCCTATATATTATTTATTTATTTATTTATTTAATGCCAACGTAGTAACATTCAAATAAGAAATTTGACATGGATACCCCTGTTCAACCCCATCACATTGAGAAGAAGGTATTGATAACATTTGATAAATATGCCAAATTTACTACAGCAGGTTGACTATTTTACAGTGAATTTTTTAGTGAATAACAACGCATCCTAGTGTTATATATTGCAATGCTGGTTGTTTATGTGAAGTATTTTTGGGGCAAGAGCTAATTTGTTGTTAGCCCTTATAGCCAAAAAGTTGTACTACAGTCAATGCACGTAATATCAATAAGAAAAAATATATAAACATGCAGAACAATGTGATTAAATAATGACGCACCTAAGATGCTTCCAATCTCTTTATAAGAACTTCTGTGTAAGAACAAGAGTAAAAATAGTTTTTACAACCAATTGACTTATTGCCCTTTAGCTAGCTGGGATTAACTAGCATGTCTCACCTATAAAACCACCGGGTATATAAAGATACTATTTGGTATCCTCCTTCTGCCCTAATTTCATATTCATTCATTATATTATAATATGTAAAGTAAGAGTTACTTAGATTAATCTTAAGCTTGCTTTTACTCCATATTCATCCATCTTAGGTTAAGAGTTATGGGAAATTCCTACCAATTAATTAATTGAATCCGCGCCTAGAAAGAATACGCTCTTTAGCTCTTTTTTGGAAGGAGATCTGGAATTTGAAGATGACTCTCCTATTGAAGCGCTTAATCCAATAGAATAGCTAACTCACAGACAGACATGAAAAATAAATACCAGATTAAAAAAATGAGACAAGGATCCATAATAGACAATATATAATTATACTCAACAGACCTTAAATACATAACCATTAAACAATAAATAATTTTGGAACTATAATTCTAATGATCTCCCACTTGGTTTCAAAATATTTATCATTTGGCTATGATCTTAAGTCACTTTCACCTTTGTTTATGTATGTATATGTAGTTAATATGGACCCACATAATATACATACTTAAATCAAAAGTTTGAGCATATAAAATTATTGTCATGGTATTGTGCATGCCCGCACATATTCATAATTTCATACCTAGTAGAACCCAAGGAAAAGTTCTTTACCGGTGGAAGTATAAGCCACTGAAGAACTGTGCCGCATGCAATCCATACGCCTGAATAATTTTGAGTTGGAGCCATCACCCTCTAATTAGACCCCCATGTATGCACTCACATATACATGTCTATTAGCGAAGCGGGATCTCACAGGACTATAAGTGACTGCACTTGGATTTAACGATGCAACCACAATCGGTGACAACACAACAATGCACACATATCATACCGACAATAAAAAAATGGACACGCATCAAACTATTAATTACTCAACAATGCATAGACATCAAACCAATATTAAAGAACAATGCACGTGAATCAAACAATCATTAAAAACGATGTACATGCTTCAAACAATGGAATTCTAAATTCATTTAGAATAAAATCACAACAAGAAATCAATCCTATATTCTGAACAACAATTGTCAAACATAAAGGAATCTGCTTAATTGTTATTGGTTGTGAGGGGGATCTTTTGGACGTAAGGGTATGGCCGGAGATGATCTTTGTTGGTTGGACGCTGGGAAGATGGCTGCTTGCGGCTCCCGCAGGGGGCTTCTCTTTGCTTGTCCGGCCAGGGTAGGCTTTGCCGGCTGAGTTATGTTGGGGGCACTATAATCTGTCCCCCTGTGGTCATGGGGGATCGCCGAACAGTTTCTCGGGTGAGGGGCTCCTCCCTTTTTTTTCTTTCTTTATGGCTTATTTTTTTACTCATTTTCTTCAAAGCAACGAGTCCCCCGTCTTCAAGCTCTCATTATAGAACTTAGCAAGCCAAGTTAGCTCCATGATTTGGAGCTTGATACCCTCACCCACATGCTCTTGTCTCCCTTTTCTTCTGATCTTCTTCCCTCACGTTGTGGAGCTGCCTTCTTTATCTTCTCAATTTCTCCATGATTTGGACTGGCTCTGCAAGGATGACATTGGTGAGTGCATGGGGTTCGAGTGAATGCATGGGTTCGATCATGTATGGTCGGCACATGATTTGGTCTAAAAATATCTAATACATTATTTTATTATAATTTTAATAATTTAGTTAAATCGGATTCCACACGATTCTCCTAGTTCCAAACAACTATGATTCCATCAACATTGCCGAGCAACCGAGATGGGGTTGGAACTGATTCGCCGCAGAGAGATCTTACCAGCCTTCACCCTCTCCACCTTGGAGGCCATCCTCCAGAATCCCATACCAATGGTCCTTGAATCAGCAACAACCCTGCACGGTCGATGCGATTGTCCTCTCCATTGCAGTTACCGTGATCCACCTGGTGCTCCACCACAAGCTCAGACTCCCCTTCGCATGTTTCCTTCTTCTGGTTGCCACGTTTATACCGCAGTGGCAGTGGTGCTACTGATCGTGAGTAGTCATGAGTACTCACTCGTACAACCTTCTGTGGCTTCCATTTACAGTGTTCTCTGCCACTCCTCTTTCTTCTGTGCTTCGAACACCTTTGTTCAAGGTTGAACGCTGTTCGTGGTTGCATGCCTGGCATGGCTGGTTCCATACCAAAACAAGTCTTCGTATGACCAGGCCATCAATTCAACCCAACCTGTGCAACCCCACCGGCTGGCCCAAGTTAGTAGAGCATACAACTGTAGAGGTTTGCGTCAGTGCAAAATGATTGATAATAATCATAGCTTACTCTTTAAATTAGTGATCATAATTGGCAGTATTGTTTTTAACAACGCATCTAATTTTGGCAAAATGGGAGGTTGACTAACCACCTCGGATGGGGTCATATCAAGCTCGTCTATATATAATTCAAATTAGTTTTTGCGGATTCGGGTTTAAATTTTTTAGACATATAATATATTTAAAAATATTCATATTAAATATGGGTAATTTAATTCGTACCTAATCTGAATATTTAATATTTTATAAAATTATATTTTAAAAATATTTAAAATATTATTTTTATTATTTTTCTATATTTTTATATTAAAATATATATTGTTTATATTACTTAAGGATTCAAATAGGATACGGGGTTTTGTAGATTTAGGTCAGATACAGTAGTAATTGAAATGGATAAATAAAATGAATGTAAAATCGGATTCAAATTCATATCCCACCCCAAACTCATGTCTAAGTATAATCCTCCCCAAACCCATCCCATGTCTAACCACCGAGCCAGGCCACAGCTTGAAGAGAGTTAAGCCCGAGCTACCGGCATATTGCCGAACAGAGATGCAAGAGCTTCGAAGAAAAAACAAAAACACTTCCACTCCGCTGATGACAGCTCTATAACAATGAGAATATCAGCTGTTCCGCAAACTTTGCAAGCAACATAAAACGAAGTTGCAACATGTCACTGCCGTTTTTAATTAGAAGAATTTTTAAGACAACGAAGAATATAAAATTAGAATAGAATTCCAATTTCCTTCACAGACGGAAAACTTGCTTCATAACATAAGTAATATTTAGTTCATTTAACCAACGGTAATAACGTATCTTAATGTGCCTGGTTCTCCACAATCTTCAGCCAGACAATATAAAAACTTGCACAAGTCAACAGCAGACAAAACCAAAAAACACCCTTCTGCAAATAAATTATGTTCACAGCAGCATCAATGAACTGTTTGTTGGACACTTGCATATGTTGGTCAATCCTGCAGTACTCTGTTCATCTAATCAATTTGAAATAAGGATGAAGTGGCAGCAGCATTCTGATCGCTTGGCACAGACACATAACTTTGCAGCTGCCAAGAAGCTAATCATGTTGCAAAAAATAAACTCAATTTCCTGATTCTGACAAGCAGACTTATCTTGTTTATAAATTATACAGAACCAATAGCACAAACAACCATAAATAAATTGATTCGTCCAAGATGCTATCTCATGTATCTCCTCAACTTGTTCCTTGACCTTTCGATTGATGACTAGCTTCTAAACATTCTTTGGCCCTTTGAACCTTTGACTGAAGATAAAAACTCCCGTTCTTCTCATTCCTCTCAAACAGCGTATCATATCTCTGTATGGATGATGTTTCAAAATAGGAATTAAAAATCCTAGTCTATACATAGGGCCTCAAGATAATCTGTAAATGCATAATGGAGATCACTTCCGAGTGTTATAGACTGGAAGCTTCTTACAAGATAAACCATATATTACATCCACTTATCTATCTTGAACATTTGCAGAAGAAAAACAATAAAAAACAATTGTAGATGATTAATTTCCTCCATTATTCAATGGAAGCACAAACAAATAATAGAAAATAGAATATAAAAGTGAAAGTTCACAAACAAAACCTAGGTTAAAATCTTAGAAAAAAAATCAGTTTCCCTATGTTATCATGTTGGCAAACTGCTGAAATCAATATCTAATTAAAAGGTCGCAAAAAAGCAAGCCTTGCATACATGTGGACACATCAAACAAAACCAAGGTCACCACACAATTCATACTGTAAATATGGATCCAACAATGTGAACAAACAATAAAAAACGATCAATTAACAAAGAAAACAATGCAAGCCACAAAAAAAATTAACAAGTAAAAGCCAGTTTTCTTCTCTGATTGTGGGCATCCACTATACAAGATCCCTTCATAATCGCAATGGGATTTTTGATATCTTACCAAAATGTCTCAAAGAATTTGACAAAAAACTAGAACGCTTTGCAAGCTTGTCTTGGAAAGATTAATGACAAATCATACGTAAAAAAATTAAATAATAGGGAGAAAATATAAATCGACATACAACTCATAATCAGCCCTGTGAAAGATAATTAGGTACAGGGCCGCCCTTCTCATATTTTCCAAAGTCATGATCATGGATCAATAATGAAAATTGATGAAACAAATAAAATAAATATAATAAAAAGAAAACATTCATAAAACAGAAAATAAACCTGCAAGATTTCTTCCCAAGTTGATTGCTCAGTGACACCTAATATTTTTCTAGCTTCCTGCTCCGTCATAACCTTGCCTGCTTTGCGAACTGCATTCTGTAATGTTTCTTGGGCAACTCCATTTTTTGATGCATCTGACAGTTGCAATAAGCACATTTTGTTACAATCATGAGTCCTTAGCTGCATGTAAGGTTTGATAAATCTAGGCCATTAAAGTTCACATGCTACCAGAAGGTGTTCATAAGCACACAACAAGATCTAAATTTCAACGATCAAATTTGAAAGATAGAGCCACATCAGAACACCATCAAAATCCAGAAGCAGCAACTTGGTTCATACACAACTAGGGGCAGCTTATAACCAGAAAAAAAAAACAAGAAGAAGAAAACAGCCCAGCTACAAAATCCACTTGAAAATGGTTGTTCTGACATTGTAACCAGAACAAATGGTCTAAAAAAATCTCGAATGCAGAGAAAAATTCTATCATTTGCAGAAAAATAACCAGTCATTATTTTACTCATGACTGAGCCACATGTAACCTTCTAGTCACCCAAATATAAAAACTACCTAGCCTCTAACTTGAGAAAGTTGTTATATTTGCACTTCCACCAAAAAAAACACCAGACACACTGATGATGAACCTAATGTTAGGCATCATATACAGACTAGAGGAAGATACATAGCTTCTATCTCGATCTCACTAATAATGTAAATTGTACAACTTACTTGCTAATGCTTGGCGGTATGCTTGAACAAAGGCTCGAGCCATTATTCCTGAACCCATTACAATCAGGTTGGCAATAAGCTTTGCAGCCTGCACCATCAATAATAATAAAATTAACTTACACCAAGTTTTCTATAACGCTAATAAACAGAAAACGAAGTGTTCTATTATAACTGTAAGATGTACAATAACATTTATTGATATTTCAATGCAACATAGATTATTGATAAAAAAAGAAAATCATGTCTATTTACATGCTTTGTCCAATTACCAAAGACCAAAATAAGCACTAACCTCCTAGGAGGCCATGTTGGATTTGGACATCTATATATACATATATAATATATATAATTGTTTTGTATGCTATTATTAAGGATTATCTCAAACTAACTTGATCTAATAAGGTTAAAGTCATTGGACTATGAGCATTTAATATAAGCATGGGAAATATTATTTGTAGATACTCATTTTCTATTTTCTAATTTATGATGAGCTAAGTTGGAAATAAGAGAAATTGCACAGATATAAGTGGTTATGGTCCCCAAATTATTGCAAGTTTGGCATCTCATTGTCCACCAAAGTGAGTCCCCTCTCCAAACAATCTTACAGTACAATTTCGAAGATTAAATCCTCAAGGCTCAAGAATCAAATTTGCTCAAATAGATTCGAGTATGCTTCTGCTCCTAATTTATTTACTCGATGATTTGATATGAAGTTGATTCTCATTACGGTGATGATTTATAATTCGTAAAATTTGATTTAAGTTTTCTACAAGCCAATTCTACCCACCATTCCACTCAATTTTGGGGGGTTTTTTTCTTCTACTTCTACCTTGTCCCAAGTACGAGTGCCGGACATGGATCCTAAGCACAAGGATCCCAAACCATATCAAACCACCTAAATACCGAATAAACATACACCGAAACTTCAAAATCATCATAAACAAAAAATACATCTGCTACAGAACCTACCATACGCTAACATCAGAATAAGCATATCATCACAAACAACAACAAATATCACCCCCAAATACAAACAATTCATCCTAAACCTCGATACCATCGAACCAACAATCAATACCATCAGCGAAATAACAGACCACACATGCATCAAAACGACACCTCAAATAAAAAAAATCCAAAATTAAAATCATACCATGGCTAAAATTACGGGAAGAACAGGTTGAATTGTCGATTGGAGGGTTGAAAAGATTAGGCGAGAGGAGAATTCGAGGGTTTCGTTTTTGGATTTAGGGCGGGAGAAATGGGGGAGGAATGTTTCATGGGGTAGGGTATAAATATATATATATATATATATATATAATTTAAAATAATAATAATAATAATAATAATAAAGATAAAAACCATTGGTAAATATTACACTTGGGCTATTTTTGGAGTTTTTAAATTTAATTTAAGTTGTGTAGTTATTAGAATGTAAAATTAGCCGACTGAATGTATAAATCTATATCTATATGTTTATATGCTAATATATAAAACAGAGGGTTTTTAATAGGGTGTTGTATGTGTCTTGTAATTGTTTTGTAATATTACTGTTTATTTTTTTATTAATAAAAATATTTTTTTATTGTAAATAGGATTGTTTCAAGTCTTAATATTTTTTATTGTAATTAAAATTTATTTTAATTTTTATTGTAATTAATATTTATTTCGGATCCTTTAGCTATCCGGTTAGGGACCGGTTTAAATAAAAAAAGGCTCCCCTTTTAACTATTATTAGGCAAGATGTTACCCTAAATGCGACTTATATTACAAATAAATTTTATTTTTATAAATAAGCTATTGTCGAATAATAAAATAAGAGTATAGTAATTTAATGTATAGATGCATATTCTTATTTTCTTTGATTTTAAAAATTTTCTTAATTGAAAAAATATATTATAATAATTTAATTTATTATTTATTATTTTTGTTTTATTTTAATTGGTCAAATTTATTAATTTTAATCACATATCGGTATGGAATTCCTTTTTTTATTAATAAAAGTAGATGTTATAACTATAATTTTTTACTTAACTTGCTTATTCATAGAATACAAGTTTCATGTAGAGTCGACCTGTGGTTTTCAAGTTAGTAATGCCTTAACAATAATGTAAGAATGGTGGAAGCAATTATAGGAGAAAAAACTTGGCTTAAATGCAACTTCTCAATAGTATAAATTTAAAATTATTTATAGTTAAGAATCTATAAATAAATATATTATAAATACAAATTTTTATGGAAAATGATTTATAGTTACATACTTACGAAAAAAGACTATTCATTATATTAATGCCTCTCATGTGTTACATTTACTTCTTTTATCATTAATACATTGATAAATGGTAATGCCTATGTTTTAATATAATAATCGATAATAAGTACTTAACCATGTTATCAACTCGAAAAATAATCTGTTGTAAGGTTTTACGGTTAATATTGACCTTAAGACCCAATGAATTGCTAGAGAATCCTAAGTAATTATACCATTTTTATATTTTTGGAATAACAAAATGTCACGGAGAATTTTCAGGGGCGAATGATTTGCTTAAACTTGTTAAGGCGATACACCCATGAGGTCGATATTGGAAGATGAAATAAATATATTTAGGGATAATAAAAAGGGCGAAATTGGAACAGGTGCTAGTTGGAGGGTGGTGGAGGCCCAATGACTTGTAATGGGCCTTCCAATAGGCCCAACGATTTGTAATGGGCCTTCCAATAGGCCCAACTATCCAAACTACATTAGGCCCAATTAAGTGGCTGTTCTGCGAGGCTTCTCATCCGCCGCCGCCGCCGCCGCCGCCATCGCCGTTGTCGCCGTGTTCCGGCCGTGACGGTGTTGATCGTGGTCGAGGTCTCCCCGTCAGCTTGCATTCATCTGCCTCTCAGCGTTCCTCCTTGTAGGCACTTTTCTACCTGCGATCGAGGTGAATTTGATCTTACCATGTTTGATTTGTTCTGGAAGCTGTTTTTCTTGCTCAAAGATTGTTGATGTTTTTCAATTTGGTTGTTGTGATGTCTTGAACAAGTTCAATTGGTGGTTAAGGTTTGGATTTTGCAGAATTTGTTGGAATTTGGTTGTTGGGAGCGTTGACTGGTCAATGTATGCGTGATTATTGACAAAAATGATAACATGTGTAAGTGTGTTAGAAGAAAGATCAAATTTTTATCAGTAGAGTGGCAGGTGTTCTTTCAGAAATCGTCTTGGCTAGAGCTGATGCGGAAAACAAGTTGTAATTGCTGTTGAAAATGAACATTTCCATCTGTTGTGAGCATATTCCGATTGTGGTGTAGAAATTATTGAACTTATTTTTCGTATTTTATTTGCTATTTATAGGAATTGGTAGTGGCTTGTGTTTTTTATTTTATTAATTATCACTTTGTATATACATGTTGAACTGATTTTAATGTGAACAATGAATTTCCTATAGTTGGTCCGGATAGCCACGTGAAATTTCTGTTTGAGATCGAATAGTGCCATGTACTATGAATTAATAATCTGGTTGTGGTAAGAATGTGCATAAATTATGCAGAGCCCTATTTGAGGACATTGGATGGACATTTCTTGTATCTCTTTTGCGAGAACATCAATTGCTCATTCTGATTTGACGCAGCAGATTAGAATCCTTGATTCTAGAAAAAGTTTTAAGCATAGGCCATTTCGATCTCCAGCTGGTAACATTGGGTTTTATGTTTTTTTCTTTTCTGTGTATCTATAATGAGAATGTTGATCAAAGGTTAATTATCATACTTTGATTTTTTTCTGCTTTTGAGTTATACTTACATTTACTTGCATTTATTTAGTGTTAAAAAGCGGCCTTATTTCAAGTTCAATGAAGTCATACAGGCTATCAGAATTGAGCCAAGCTGAGGTTAACTGCCTGAAGGCTCGTCCTCGCATTGATTTCTCTTCCATTTTTGGTGTGGTGAGTTTTTCCTTATTTTGTTGGTATTTATGGCTTTTACCTTTATTGAATGGTTGAGTTTTTGATTAGTCATGAGTTTACTTTTTGTCCCAGGTAAACCCAATTGTTGAAGATGTAAGAAGTAGGGGGATGCTGCTGTTAAAGAGTATGTTGTGTCTTTAGTGTTCATCGTTATTTTTCCCATTGGTGTTGTTACTAGAATGTTCTAACTTCATATGTTTTTTGACGTGGATATTTTTCTTCTTTATGTAGCTATACTGCACGCTTTGACAAAGTTACATTGGATGAAGTGATTGAGCTTGTAGTCGATCTTCCAGACCCAGAAGTAGGTCATTCCAGTGTCTGCTCATCCAAACCTGAAACATTTAAACCTGATTGCTTTCTGTCTTTTGGTGTAGCTAATTTTTGTTTCTATTTTTATTACATTATGAAATTCTATGTTGATGCAGGACATAGTGGTAAACCAAAACTGGTTTCCCTGGAATTTTAAATCTGGACTCCAATGACATAACAATTAAGGAAATTGGACACAATGAATCTGCAAAAGAGGACTGAGATTGTCTGTAAAGAATGAAAAGACTTAACCTAGCACCAAATGAACATATGCCAGTTGAATAAACTTATTATTTGAGTAAACGTATGTCGAAGGTGTAAACTTATTAATTGAGCAAGTTACTTAAATGAACTTGTGTTATTGGTGTCTCCATCAAACATATATTTTCCAAATACGTACAAGCGGGCAAACTGGCTATACACCTGGTAGATTTTTTAAAAATTTGGTTTCAGATTTTCTGCCATATTGCAGCTTGAACCAGATGTACAACAGGCATTTGATGTGGCCTACAGAAATATACATGCGTTTCATGTCTCTCAAAAAGCTCCTGAGAAAATTGTTGAAAACATGAGTGTAAGATCTATTGGTCTTTATAGAATGTGTTTCATCCTGGCTTTATTATGCTAATAAACAGAACTTTGGAACAGGGTGTACGATGTAAAAGAGTGGCAAGATGTATTGGTTCTGTGGGTCTTTATGTTCCTGGAGGCACTGCAGTGCTGCCGTCTACAGCTTTGATGCTTGCTGTGGTATGGGAGGTTTTTTTCTGAGCGATGTCATTTTTGGCTTTTTAGTTTCTTTAAAATTTCTGATGGTACTAGGTGAGACCACTTGTTAATTTTTTATTCATTCGCTGCACCAGCCTGCTCAGATAGCCGGGTGTAAAACTGTTGTTCTTGCTACTCCTCCGAGTTCTGATGGTAGCATCTGCAAGGTATTGATGCAGAATGCTTTAGCTGTATTGACACAATAATTTTTAAATTGTATAAATCTGTTATGGTTGCTTTTGTAGGAAGTACTTTATTGTGCGAAAAAGGCTGGTGTTACCCATATACTAAAAGCTGGTGGAGCTCAGGTTAGACAACCTTTTAGCTCATGCAGTTTTGATGTGCAATTAACAGGACAACCGACCATAATAATACCTGATTTTATGAATTTTTCCTGCTTTCTTGCGGTATGTGGGAATCTCAGGTATTATTATGGTCGCTTGATTTATTTCAGAGGATTAAGGAATCTCTTATGATTAGAATTCTTATGATTCTGACTGAATATGGGATATTCATCTATTATAAGCATTTTCTTTTTAAGTTGCTTGGTGGAATATACACAATGTTGTTTAGTTGTCTTTCTCTTCTTCGTTCCATTAGTCTGCACTTGGTGGAATTATTTTATGTTGGCATTATTACTAGGATTATGCCCATATGTGGTGTAGACACCACCAAAAGCTTATTCACCAAATCTTTAGAGATAAGGATGGTGCTTGGTCACCACCATTGAATGATATTATCCATGATTAACTCATTTGTTGAGATATCCTAAGGAATCATTCTTATCACATTCTCCCTATACATGTGAGAGTAATCTCCTGTAGAAATACAATGGTGAAAGGAGAAAAAGGGAATGAAGGTTGTGGATTATAATTCTTATCCTATGTGATAAGAATTTGACTTGTCACATCTAGTAGATCCAGGTTTCTTACTCTTATTGATTTATTTTCTGTTTATTTAATTCTTCATTGACTTTTACCTTTCTCCCCTTATGCTGGATGATAACACTGACTGCATGTTATGCTTTTTATCTTGGAGAAATGATATGAAATAAAAACGAAGCAAAAATTCATAAAACAGACAAAAGATTTATCTTACTCTTTGTGGCAAAAGTCAATATTATTTGTCAATTCCTTAAGAGGGCATCCAATTATAAACTGCCCAATTTGCTTTTAACACGAATTTTGTGGTATTCAGTGGGAAATGATAATTTCCAAATTTAGATGCCTGATCCTTAACGCCTAACTCAAAAGACTGTTGATGATGTCTTAGATGTTGAATTTAAAATAAATATTGGAAGTTAATAGCAGAGAAATGCATATTACACTTTTTTTAAATATCTGTTTGTTTCCTTCAAATGATAGAGTCAAGCATGTTAAAATAAATAATTTGCCTCGAATTCTGGTTATTCTATATTTCATGCATTATCAGTAGATTTAAATGTCTGTTATCATTGTGACATTTTGAACTCTTGACTTTGCAGGCAGTATCTGCTATGGCATGGGGAACCTTGTCTTGTCCTAAGGTACTGGTTTTCAGAAGATGATATAAATGATTGATACAGTTATATGTTCCAAATTCGTATTTTTGTGGTTTCTCTATCACTTTCTCTCTATACATGGTCTTTGCGATTCTTTTGCCTTGGTATACTTTGACGCAATCTTCAATATTTTACAGGTGGAAAAGATTCTTGGCCCTGGAAATCAGTATGTTACTGCTGCAAAGATGATTCTTCAAGTACTGATACTTTCTGTGGCATATCTTTGGTATTTCTTTTCTCAACGTAGTATTGTTGTTTGTCTGGGACCCTTTATATTGTAGGATAGTCGGAGATTATCTTTATACTATTTTTGCATCAATTTGGATATGACTGGCTTTATTCTGCATAGCATTACTTAAAGGGGAGTAATCCGTGGCTTGAAATATATGTTGGTAATGGGTGACTCTCTTATCTGGAGCAATATTTCTTTCACAACTAGAATGACATATTATGGTACAGATACTATGTTAATCAGAAAATGGTTCATATACCAATCACTAATCTCTCCAATGCAGAACAGTGAAGCCATGGTTTCAATTGACATGCCAGCTGGCCCATCTGAGGTTCTAGTCATAGCTGACAAACATGCAAACCCAGTTCACATTGCTGCGGATCTACTCTCTCAGGTGTTAACTTTTGTTATTTCATTTTCCAATTTTGATAAATACTTTACTAGCCTTTGTAAGTTTGATTACTGAACGATCTTATGATATTTGTTTTGGCATGTTGTTTCATGGTGTGAAAGGCTTCTGTATGTCTGTTGCGTTGTGATTATGTTTCATTCTTCATATATAGGCAGAACATGGTCCAGACAGTCAGGTTGTACTTGTGCTTGTGGGAGAGGGCATTGATGTAAATGCAATTACAGAAGAAGTTGGCAAGCAATGCAATGCCCTTCCACGCGGAGACTTCGCCTCCAAAGCTTTAAGCCACAGTTTTATGGTTTTTGCACATGACATGATTGAGGTATTCATCAAGAGTTTTGTAAGTTATTTCTGTGAAGTGAATGAAGTACTTGGCTTTTATCCATGTTAAATGCTTAAGTTTATTCTTATTTTTTATGATGGAAATACACTGATTCGAGTTGAATATTTTGACTATGGAAATATGCAGGCAATTTCGTTTTCAAATGTATATGCACCTGAACATCTTATTGTCAATGTTAAAGATGCAGAGAGATGGGAGGCATTTATTGAGAATGCTGGTAGGCTTTATTATTGGCACATACATTAGTCTCACTTGCTATTTTAGTTTTTATACGGTTGAAGAGCACATAAATAAACACATGGAATTTGTTTGAGTAGCTGAGTCAAGCCTTTATTATTTGCAGGTTCGGTGTTCTTGGGACAGTGGACTCCTGAGAGCGTGGGTGATTATGCAAGTGGAACCAATCATGTCCTTCCGACTTATGGTTATGCAAGAATGTATGGCGGTGTCTCTTTAGATTCTTTTCTCAAATATATTACAGTGCAATCTCTCACTGAAGAGGGACTAAGTTGTCTGGGCCCGTACGTTGCAAAAATGGCTGAAGTAGAAGGACTTGAAGCTCATAAAAGAGCTGTCACTCTAAGGTTACAGGACATCCAAGCTAAGCGGGTGGCAGTTTGAACACCTCCAGAGCTTCGTATTTTTCTAGAATCAGCTAATTTGAGGTGAGGCTGTTAGTTTTAAAACGAATTTTTCATTTCCATGTGTGTGCATCCTGATTGGAAATTCAAATTTTCAGTTCACGTTGATAGACTTAATTATTTGGACGGACACAGAAGACATCTGCTAATTGATTTGGAAACCAATGTCCCTTTTTTCCCCCAAGTAGATGCAAGCGAGTATAGTTACGTTTGAGCATGCCAATTTGATCTATATGTGCATGATAAACTGCAGATCGTGTTCTCTTTGCCCTAGCAAACGGGTGATGGAAGTAAACGATGCAACCATACTGGCCGTGGATATAGCCGCAAAAAAGTCTTTGGGAACTCGGAGTCTTAGATTGTATGCAATTTTTTAGTGACGCTTTATTTCTACTATTTTACGATTGATCACTTCCAGGATGATGAATAATGGGCGACTTTGTTTAACCTAATAGGGAAACATGATTCCCTGCCAAATTTACTTTGAGCAAAAAAGATTGACATTCCTAGAAGATTCTGATTTCTTTATGTTAACGATGCAAGTTTGCAAAGAACTGGTATGGTAAGAAGATGGACAGCAAAGAATGGTAGCGAGGCTTTAGTTTGAGCTATACAAAAAAAATCCCAGCATTTTCTTTTACCTGTACATTGGAGGGCAGGGCATCAGTAGTTACGGATATCGACGACTTAACCCTACACGTTTGCAATGGATGCAGCTCTTTGGTTTCTATGACTGGGATGAAAGTGTAGAATTATGAGAAAATATGACTTTAAAAAGCCTTAAATGGATTAGCTATTATATGTTTGCAGGGACAAACGAAGAATAATTAGCATAAGATCAGGAGGATGAGAAGAATTAAAAAGACTTTAAAAGAAGGGAAGAAGATTATACAATTTATCTATTATTATTATTATTTTACCATATATTTGATCATGATACTCAAAACCATTAGTACCCACCCACTTTTTAGTGTCCATTGGCTGATAATTATGTATTTGATTGATATTTTAACCGATCAGAATTGCTTGTGTCCAGGTAATGTGATTTTCATCAATTTTTTTATTTTATTAGTTTGATTGGTTTTAATTTTTATTTAAAATTAACTGATTTTAGTGATTATATTAGGGTTTTTTTTTAAAGGATATTGGTTGACGTTTGACTGCGTTAAAGATTGCAAGCATATTAGCACGAAATAGCCCGTTCGAGCAATGACATATGAAGAAAAGGGAAGAAACTGTAGAAGTTAAGAAATCATTATATTTTGTTTTCACTTTTACTTCTTTTTACTGTAGAATCATGATAAATCTTTCGTGACTTTCGTTGCTAAAATTTTAATTTTTAAGATGAGAGAGATCTTAATACCAATGAGTTGATGTTTTATATTAATTATAATTTAATAATAATTTTCTCCATTAAAATTGAGTTTTATTGCTCTTAATGTTTTTTTAATTTATTTGATTGATTCTAAAACTAAAGTGATGTTTTAAAAATAGAAACTAGATTAAACAATTGATAAAATGATTATGCTTTGGCTATATATTGAAATGGTTTTAATATTGGAGTCATTTTTTATGCCATCAATTTAGACTTAAGACCGAATAGGAAGGTTTAATTATAGCGAATTGACATATCTTAATGCATCTTAGGTTGAAGTTAATGAAGAGTAGACTCAAAATATAAACATTCGAAGTTGATGATTTTTAAGATAATTAATTAGACCAAAATATATAGATAATTAAATAATAAGAAATCTATTGCGCCATATTGAAAGTTATGATTGAGTTTCAATTTTATAAATATCTTATCGATTATTGGTTCAAGCAAAATTGAATCTTTAACATAATTTTCACATCTTTTTCTTGCATTTTAGATTAGAATTAGATAATTTCAAACTATGAAAATTTGCTCTTTTCATTTTCTCTTCAATATTATTAAGAATTTTAATTAATAAAACAATACATCTTCGTGAGAACATTGCTCTACT
The DNA here is from genome assembly GCA_033002965.1 of Piper betle. Lineage (NCBI taxonomy): Eukaryota > Viridiplantae > Streptophyta > Magnoliopsida > Piperales > Piperaceae > Piper > Piper betle. Next base: position 21,009 of record JAURVB010003883.1, read on the forward strand.
CACTATTTCGTTACTTGATAAAATCTATTGCACTTGCTAATATAGACATTAGACCAATGAACATGATAAGTAGATACTATTGAGAATGAGTTTCATATTTAGTATCTAGTAATAATAGGCGTGTTGTGTTATTGTAAGATGTTTAAGTTTTGTATGCCAAATCTATTGTTGCCATTGCCCTTGGTTAGCTAGTTTTCGCCACCTGGCATTTAGTTCTTCTGCAATATGAGGATGCTATTATTGTTGAGGTGGCTTTACAGGGTTGTATGTGGTGTTATATGCTACTAATTTCGATGGGCTCACCGCCCTTCGGAGAACGGCTGCGAACTATGTTTGAGTATGCCAAGCTCTGGCTGATTTGTACAAATAAGGTAACAAGCTTGGTACTAATATTTTTACAAGGATTGGATTTTCCATTGAAGTATATGTGAGACCGTGGACATAACATTGGATGTATCTACTCTTTATTATTATCTATTTTTCTACTCTTACTAATAAAATAGGAACTCAATATATACTGCTTGAGATTTTTTTAAAAAAAATTAGCCAATCAAAATACAAGAAAATTTTAAAAAATATAACAAAAATAGGACCCAAAAAAATTGTGGGTTCAAATCTCGTTAATCTCAATTTTTTAAAAAAAATTAAAAATATTTTTTATGGTAGAAGGTCACGCGTTTATATCTGACTAACCTTAACTTTTAACTTTTTACTAATAAGAATTTGTCTAATCATATTCTATATTTAAGATATTAAGAGTTTGTCTAATAACATTCTATATCTCATATATTAAATTATTATATTCTATCGATATTAAATTATTATATTTTGTATCATTATTCAATGAAAGCTTATGTATAAAATTAAAATTTATCTTATATAGGTTGTGCATAGTACAATATCTTATTTATTAATAAAAAAAGAGGAACTCAATACTAGTCTAAGATTAAAAGAAAGATAATCACTCAATCAAAATATTAAAAAAATCTAAAAAATATAATAAAAATACCTCTGAGGTCACGTGTTTGAATCTCGCTAACCTTAATTTCTTAAAAAAACGATAAAAATACCTTTTACAATAGACGGTTACGGGCTCGAACCCGACTAATCTTAACTTCAAACTTTTGCTACTAATAAGAGTTTATCTAATTATTTTCAAAAAAAATAAATAAAATAAATAATTATAATTCATCTTTTTATTCATGATATATTTTTAAAATCATCTTAATATGTATTTAAGATATTAAATTATTATAGTGTATCTTATTATTCAACGAGAATTTATATATAAAATTAAAATTGAGGACGTGGGTTTCGTGGAATCTTGCCTAGTTATATATTTACTGGACTACATGAACGAAATATATAGCCATTAGCCTGCATAGTTCATCAATAGACTTCCTTTTCCATAAGATTTTTTTTTTTTTGGGTGTATCAATTATGTTGTGCCCACGGTCACGTCTGCTTTCAGGCAATTGGCGAACCCAACACTTTCAAAATGTTAACAAGCTTAGGCCATGTGGTTTGCTACCATCCATCCTCAGGTAAACAATAGTCGGGAAGCTACCTCCACTTGCCATCACCGGCAAACAACAGTAGCACAAAGGCCACCACCTTAGTGATTGATAGCTAAAGAACTGACCGGCAAGAAAAGGGCAATCGCAACAATGAATGCAGAGACAGATTGAAGAACTACAAAGGTCGAAATTTGAATTAGTGGGATTGCGTCCGTGGGCGTGGAGACTGCTGCCCTGAGCGACGGTTTGCAGGATTGCCTTCACCACTAAGAGCCCAAATGCTGGCAGTCACAGTTTATTCTTTATCGTAGATGCATCGCTTTTATATTTTTATCGTAGATGCATCTCTTTTATATTTGTATAGGCCAACCCATGAAATTATAAGTAGTCATAGTTTATATTATACCATTGTAACTTTTTTACAATGACAATATCATGAGTGGTTTTTTTATTAAGAAGAATGCATTCTATATTCTATTGTGGTATTAGTTTTATTTTGTCCTACAAACGAAGTTCAGTTCTTAATGTATCTGCATCTAACACTGATATGTTTCTCAAACATATGAACACGAGTTACTTAATTTATGGTATAATTTAGAATCAGATTTTGATATAAAATTAATGATATTCGTGAATCTTTTTGCGGTTTCCTACTTTCTGGAAATAATATTATCTTTGGAGTTATTATTCCTACTCTTGCTGCTACCGGGAAGATTGATAAACGACTATACAATGATGGTCATTACGAGCTAATTACTCTACACTTTCTGCTTGGTATAGCTGATTACATGGTTCGTGAAATAGGTATGCACCCTTGGATAATTGTTGTTGTATATTTAGTTCCTATAATGTAATAAAATTATAAATGAGGGTAAGCAAAAAATGTGATTGGAAGGATGTGACCGTGTACTTCGTATCAGGACAAGGCACTACAAAAAAGTAGGGCATGATAATAACCACCTAGATGTAATTAGTCGGGATATTAAAAAAAATAAAACAAAAGAAGAAAAATAAGATGTGGGCAGTTGGCGCACCAATGTTTGTGGACCCTCACCACTCTTTTCTATTTTTTAATTTCTAAAATTCTTCGCGGTGACTCCCTAATTTTTCGTGTCAAAATAGAGTTGGTTCTTATAATGATAGCCATATAATATATACAAACAAAAGTAATATTTTTAGCGAGATGTAGCTTGTTACATGGGTCGCGTGTGAGAACTTATTTTTCGTATGGGCATGCACTCTTGAATTGTTGTTGTATGTTCAGCTCTATAATGTTATAAAATTATGAATGAAGGTAAGCTGAAACAATGATTGGAAGGATGTGACCATGCACTCCATACTAGGACAAGGCACTATAAAATAAAAAAGTAGGGCAAGATAATAACCACGTAAATGTAATTAGTTGGAATAATAATATAACACTTCAAACCCGGTTCATGCTTGTGAACCGAACCGGTATGTTATAGGCCTCGATTAGGTCGGCTTACCTGAACCTAACTTATACGGATCTAATCTCGGCGTCTTAAAATAAAGATACAACTCTCAAAGCATGGATGAATGCACAAACCCTAACATGGTACTACATGAATGACATGCAATTCAAACACACATCAATACAATTACGATCAAACTCAATAAAAATTCTAAAATAAAACGGACAGAATCTCCCCTAAAAGTGTAATTAGGGTCCACCATGTCAAAACAATATACACCAATATATATGCATATATCAACAATTTTAATCACACATAATCTAATATACCATATATTCATTATAAAACTTGGGCCACACTTCTGCTACGCACTCTGATCACATCTCACCTCTTGTCATCATGTCTTAGCTTTTCATCATGTCATAACATCATATTTTAACAACTAATCACGTCACATCATCATGTTTCAAGCATTTATTCACACCACATAATAATATCATAATACAATATAAACACTCAATTAACTGACATGTGTGTAAGCGACAACAATGCTCCTTTGTCCAAATTGGCTCCACTAACTCACAATTGTTACCTACATATAGTATAAAAACACGTCAGTAACAAGTGTTACTGGTCCGAAAAATAAAATAACTATAACAAGCTAGCTATGAGAGCAAACTCTCATATGAAAGAAAACATCATATACTCCACGTGAACACTCTGAAGGGCACTATTGAGGAGCCACTGGGCTGCAGACCCGGTAGCATCCCGAACTTACTAATCTACTGCTGGTATTGTGCCGCTCTCGGCACTTCTTTTTCAATACTTTTCATGAAACTTTATCCTAAGCCCTCTCCTTACCTCCATATTTCTTCTGGTCTTGAGCACGAAGGTCGAGTACTCTCAGGCAGTCGCCTTTAGTACCCTTTGAACCACAAGTCCGGACATGCACTGTACTAAACAATACCCGTTAACCTCCACGTTCTCTGGGTGTGAGGAACTCAAACGCGGAGTTGTCAGGATCCCTCGAGAATGGAACAGTCCGTTGGCACTAATCCAGAGCTTGCTTTGACTGTCACGACATCCGCTCATAGTACGTGCAGTCGGTTTCTCCATCTCTCGTCTCACTGAAAATGCAAAAACTACATATATATAGGGCTGGGTAGGGATTTATATAATAGGCAAAGGCAACTTGTGGTGGATCTTATTTTCAAAATCATCCTCGAGGGGTTATTAATCTAGAAATCTGTTCGGCTAGATGGCCTGAGTTAAGTGGGATCCAATAAAACGCCACTTAACCCGTCCTACAAATGATAAGATAAACATACAATAGAAAGACGTTAAATAGAGCCGAGTCCTAAACGGACCTGGTAGAAGCTCTAAGCATGTCATCGCGCCTAGGCGGCGAGCTCCTACTCCGTACCTGTAACACCCCAAATCCGGTCCACACTCGTGAACCGAACCGGCATGTTACAGGCCCCGGTTAAGTCGGCTAACCCGAACCTAACTCATGCGGATCCAATCTCGGCGTCTTAAGATGAAGATACAACTCGCAATGCATGGATGAATACACAAACCTAACATGGTACTACATGAATGACATGCAAGTCAGAGTACACACCAAAACCATCCCGATAAAAATTAATAAAAGTTTTGAAATATGACGGACAGAATTTCCCCTAAAAATGCAATTAGGGGCCACCCTGTCAAATATACATATAAAA
>JAURVB010003885.1:0-11149 GCA_033002965.1 Piper betle
CAAAATTTATATTTAATAGATAATTGAAGCCTTTTCCTTGACCAGAAGTCTAGTTAAAATATGAAAACATTATATTCAATTGTTGTGCTTGTTTTAATAGTAATTAATTTATTAAAACAAGTTGGAGTGACTTAAGGAAAATTATATAACTCTTCGTGGAACAATCTCATATTCATTACTATATTACTTGATGATACGTACACTTGCGTAACATTAAAATATGCATCAAGTTTTTGGTGTGGTTGTGAGAAGTTATTTTAGTTTTCCTACTTTTACACTACTTTCTTATTTTAATCACTTCATTAGTTTTTATGCTTATTGTCTTCAGACTTATGTGCCATAGTGCATGCGTGAACATGAAACAGAAAACCTTGTGCCTTTTGATCATGAAATTGAAAAGACTTGTCGAAAAAATTAAAAGGCATGAAGGCAACTTATATCTCAAGATCCTGAGAACAATGATGGGCAAAGGCTCTAACATGGAGTAGATCAAAATCCTAACAATCGAGCATTCGCAGAGTTAGTTGTACCTCAACTTGAGGGAATCAGTTCAAGTATTGTGAGACCTCAATTTTTATAACTAACTTTGAGTTAAAACCCCTTATATTTCAGATGCTCTAATCAGTTGGTCAATTCAATGGAGTCCCAATAGAAGATCCCCATATGCACGTGCAGAATTTTGTGACGATCTGTAATTTATATAAGCAACTAAAAAGCGAATCTTTCTACGATACATGAGAAAGATTCAAAGACTTGTTGAGGAAACATCCCTATCATGATATTCAATTGTGGGTACAAATTCAAAAATTTTACAATAGGTTCATATGCCAGACAAAATCCATAGTAGAAGCAGTTGTTGGAGGGTCCATTATGACAGAGACTTGTGAAGAAGCATACGGACTAATGGAAAAGCATGCTAGTAATTAACCACCATGGAATGGCATATGATCAATCTTCAAAGAAGGCTATACCTGGAGTTCTAGAAGCTGATGCTTCTATAGCCCTCTCAGCTCAGATTGTTGCATTGAGGAAACATATGCAGGGTATTAAAGTTCAACCTTAGGCAAGTGCATAGTTTGTACAGTTCATCTATTGTGAATAGTATGGTGATACTCATGTTATAGATTAGTGTCTTTCTCATCTAGAATAAGTCAACTATTATGGGAACTTCAACTAGAATAAAGTAAGAATAATCTATTTTCCAATATTTATAACTCTAGTTGGAGGAATCATCATAATTTTGGATGGGCAATTAACCAATCTACATAACCAAAGCCTCAACATCACCTGGATTCCAAGCCCATGCACAGAGCCAACTGCAATAACCTGTTGAGAAGAAATTATCCATGGAAAAAATATTCATGCAATTCATGCAAACTCAAAAGCAGTTCATGCAAACTTAAGAGCAGGTCATGCAATGTAACACCCCAAATCCGGTCCACGCTCATGAACCGAACCGGCATGTTACAGGCCCCGGTTAGGTCCGCTAACCCGAACCTAACTCATGCGGATCCAATCTCGGCGTCTTAAGATGAAGATACGATCCATCATGAATGAATAAATGTGCAAAATCCTAACATGGTACTACATGAATGACATGCAAATTAAATTTCACGCCATCACAATCACGAGCAAAATCGATGAAAATTCTAAAGTAAAACTGACAGAGTCTCCCCTAAAAGTGCAATTAGGGTCTACCCTGTCAAAACAATACATACCAATATATATACATATATCAACAATTTTAATCACACATAATTTAATATACTGTATATTCATCATAGGACTTGGGCCACACTTCTGCTGCCCACTCTGATCACATCTCACCTCTTATCATCATGTCTTAGCATCATCTCATTTCATTTAATCATATCCTATCATGCCTCAAACATTTAATCATAGCATTCACAAAATAATAACATAATAATACAATATTAAACATTCAGAAATCTAACATGTGTGTGCACAAGACCTCATTGCTCCTCCGTCCAAGCTGGCTCATCCATCTCGTGCTTATCACCTACATATATATAAGAAAAACGTCAGTAACAAGCGTTACTGGTCCGGAAAATAAAATAACTATAACAAACTGGCTATGAGAGCAAACTCTCATCTGAAAGAAAACATATACTTCCTCAAGAACACTCTGAAGGGCACTACTGAGGAGCCACTGGGCTGCAGACCCGGTAGCATCCCGAACTTACTGCTGCTGGTACTGTGCTACTCTCAGCACTTCTTTTCAGTACTTCTCGTGAAACTTTATCCTAAGCCCTCTCCTTACCTCCATATTTCTCCTGGCCTTGAGCACGAAGGCCGAGTACTCTCAGGCAGTCGCCTTTAGTACCCTTTGAACCACAAGTCCGGACATGCGCTGTACTAAACAGTACCCGTAAACCTCCACGTTCTCCGGGTGTGAGGAACTCAAACGCGGAGTTGTCAGGATCCCTCGGGAATGGAACAGTCCGCTGGCACTAATCCAGAGCCCGCTTTGACTGTCACGGCATCCTCTGCATGGTACGTGCAGTCGGTTTCTCCATCTCTCGTCTCACTGAAAACTCGATAAAACTATATATATAGGCCTGGGAAGGGATTCATATAATAGGCCCGAAGGCAACTTGTGGTGGATCTTGTTTTCGAAATCATCCTCGAGGGATCTCATCCTCGAGGGGTTATTAATCCGGAAATATTCGATTAAATGGCCCGAGTTAAGTGGGATCCGATAAAACGCCACTTAACCCGTCCTGCAAATAATAAAATAAACATACAATGGAAGAGCGTAAAACAAGACGAGTCCTAAACGGACCTGGTGGAAGCTCCAAGCGTGTCATCGCGCCTAGGCGGCGAGCTCCTACTTCGTACCTACACATCAAAACTAGATACTAACGCCCGCTAACTAAATGATGCATCAAACTCAACAAACATCACCCAATACTAATAACATCCATCAACAATCAAGTAATCATAATGTAAAAATAATTCTACGTCATCCTATTCATACCAATTTTATACTGTTTTTCTAAGTTACGTCATACTCGATTAACATGCTCATATTTACTTATCTCACTAGACTACTTATCCTCCATTCACTATCAATCACATCATGTAACTTCATTCATACTCTGACATTCATCATGATAATTAATCAACCCTAGCATGCTATGCTAACAATTATCATCAATTTTAAATAAATCAATCGGAGGTAATTATACCTCACGTCGTCGGCAATCGGCGACGGCTAGGGTTCCGTCGCGCGTCTCGGAGCTCAAATTCGGCGCTCATCGGCGTCCGAAGCTCGATCGGGCTCCACTGGGTGAGCCCCGCGGAAGATCCGGTGAATTCCGGCGAATTCCAGAAATTCCGATTTTCCGGCGGTTTTCCGGCAGCTAATGGCGGTTTTCCGGCGACTTCCGGTGGTTTTCCGGCGACAATCGCCAGTCGGCGTCTACTAGCTGGATAGGGGTCATATAGGGTACCATTGGAACCGGCTCGGCGAGCCCGACTCATCTACGAGGTCGACGCGGTCGGCCGAGGCGGTGGCTCGCCGGAAAACGGCTAAAACAGAGCCGACGGCGATGGGTGGCTAGATCCGGCCGCCCTGGGCGGCGCTGGCCTCCGTGCCGGTCGGGGAGGGTCGCTGGAGTGGCTCGAGGGTGCTGAGCCGACCTCCTGGATCATGGCGGCGACGATCGCCGGCGGCGCAATCGCCGACGAAACCGGAACGCGGCGCGGCAATTGGCGAGGCGATTCGGCGTCGCGGCGGCCATGGCGGTGGCCGGGGCTGGTCGGGGCGGCACGGCGACGCCGTCGTCGGGCTAGGCGGCGACCATCGACGGCCGGGCGGCGGCGGCAGCGGCGGCGGTGGCGACGCGAACAGTGGCGGCGCGTCGAGGTAAGGGTTTCGGGAAGAAAAGGTCAATGGTCGAGGAAGATAAGTGCTGGTGGCAAACTCGTAAATAATACTTGACTCGTCTCCGACTCGAGTCAAATATAATATTTAAGTCGTATTAAATCCTAAAAATTCCATAAAAATTTGGGAAAAATCCTATAAAATCAAACAACACAAAAAAAATCATAATGATATGCTCTAGAACTATCAACCCACCCAAAATGCCCGTAACGCGTCCTAACGCGATAAACGGCCTAAAACTAATTCTACGATCCATTATATATAAAAATAATAAAAAAAATGACTGACATACTCTCATATATCTGATAACTCATTCTGTTCTGCTGTGTTCATGACGTTATCATCATATACTTGGGTACGCATGACCCTCATAGCTCATACACGCGACCGGCGTCGGCTCGGTACACGTGTCCTGAAACTGACTCAACTCGAAAAATAACGGTCGACCCGACCGGTTCTGAATATAAAACCCTAACTCGAATCGTGGGTTTTACATGCAAACTTAGCATCAGTTCATGCAAACTCAAAACAACAACTATTCAACAAGCTTCCATGAGGAAGATGAAAAATCGAATTGGGTAGTTGGCTAGTGCACTAAACAGCAGATCTCCTGGTAGACCTCGAAGAGATACATAAGTGCTTCAACAAGAAGATGCAAAGGATTGTGAGGCAATTGAATTGGAAAAGAACCAAAGCCTTATAAAGTTGTTGAATCTGAACCTAAGGAAGATGATGGTGTTGAATGAGACATGTGAGGGAAACAGAGATAGATGTGTAAAGGTACAAATTTGGGCTCCCAAACCCACCCCAGCCAATATATGTTCCAAAAATTCCTCTTCCTCAGAGATTGCATAAAAATGACCAAACCAAAAATTCCAGAAATTCTTGGATATCTTCATGAAGCTCTCCAACAATATACCCTTTGCTGAAGTCCTTGAGGAAACATCCAGCTATGCCAAATTCATGAAGCAAATTCTTTCAAAGAAAAAGCAATTGGAAGAATTTGAAACAATAGCGTTGAATAAAGACTATAGTGATGTGTTATATAGAAAATTACCACCAAAGCTGAAGAGTCTAGATTGATTTGTTATTTTTGCTTGATTGGACTGGCTTTATCCAGTAAATTACTTTGTGACTTGGGCGCTAGCATCAATTTGATGCTGCTGTCTATCTACAATCGGTTAGGTTTGCAGCAAATAAAAATCACCACTATTAAGTCACAATTGGCTGGCAGGTCTTATATCTTTCTTATTGGAGAAATTGAAAATGTGTTAGTCAAACTTGATAAATTTATCTTCCTAGCCAATTTTATGGTGATTGATATAGAGGAGGATAAGGATGTTCCACTATCATGGGCAGACATTTTTTGCTATGAGTTGTACTATAATTGATGTAGTCAGGGGAGAGTTGATCATAAAGGTGTATATTTAGTCTGTGGTGACTAATGTTTTTGAACTAAGTAACTATTTGGATGATATCATGGCATACCTAAAAGAGGATCAATGTATGGATTCAAAGTGTGCAATTTGTTTTGGTCTTATGGTGGCAAAGAGAAAGAAGAAAAGACAAAGATCTTGGATGAAGCTGGTTGATCTATCCAAAGCTTCTAATAATGGCCAAGCCCATGCCCACCACATTTTAAATAGTCCTGAGTTGCCTTATTCTGCTGATTCCTCTCTGAGTCCACTTACTTCTCTTGATTTAAGTGTGGGGAGGAGGTATAAGGTGAGCCACCAAAAGATACATGAATAGCGATCTAAGAGTAATTGGTTGAGCATGTAAAACAAAGCATTTGTTGAGAGGCAACCTAAGTAAAAAAAAGACAAATCGTTTTCTTTTTGTTTGTTTTTAGATTGGTCATAACAACATATGGAATCTAAAAAATGAATCTAGACTTCCACCCTACACTTGTTTTAATGGAGTGTTCTTAACCTATACTGTTCTTATCTTGTTTATGAACATTGAGGACAATGCTCATTTTAAGTTTGGGAAGGAGGTAGTTTATTTTGTTGCAGGTCTGTAGTACTTATTATTTATTTGCAATTTTGGTTTGTTTATGATTATGTTAGTTGTTATTTCCTAATTGATGTTTTCTTTGATTAATATAAGCTACATTTGTTAATTGTCTTTTGAAGTTCCTTGATAGTGAGATTAATTAATTAGTTATATTCTATTAAAGTTGTGGCTTGATAGTTGTAAAGACCCATGACTCGAGTCAAAGTTTTATATTTGTGAACCAGTCGATTCAACCGTCGGTTCGAGTCAAGTCAGCTTCATGACCACGTGCTAAGACGAGGTCAGCCATGCGTTATGAGCAATGAGGGTCAAGTGCACCTGAGTATGTGATGATAATGTCATAAAGATGATGAGAAATGGGTTATTAAAGTATATAATAGTATGCAGTTATTCTTTTTATGTATTTGATCGTAGAATTATTTTTAGGCCGAATAATGTATTTGACATGTCATAGAGCAGTTTGGGTGGGTTATTAGTTATAGAACCTATCATTTTGATGTTGTGGTGTGTATTATATTTGATTGGATTTTTCCCTATATTTCTGGATTTTTTTTAGAATTTATTACTAGTTGGAGTTGAGTAACTTTTATTTATGAGATTGCCCCCGAGACCTCCTTCATGGCTTTTGTCCCTGTAACCCACAATGCCACCTTGGTCCTTGACACAAGCACTACCTCTAGACGCTGCACGGCCGCCGATAGATGCCGCCGACCACTGCAGAGTCATCATCAAGCAGACCCCCACCTTCCCGACCACCGACCAATCTCCACTACACACGAGAGCCATGCCTTAGCACCACACATTGCAGCATCGATTCACCATCGTTCACACTACTCCGCCGCCACTGTGACGTCGACGCATTCCCCTTCAACCCCCGACCATTTCCCCCATACCTAGGACCACCGCCAAGGCCGACCAAGGGCCAATCGCCACTGTTGTCGCCCTCACCACCACTACTATTGGATTGGACTCGTTGAGTTGGTGCCAACATATAGCCATGATTGCCTCGCCGAAAAACGGTTTGAAAGCCACCGGAAACTACAAGAAAACCACCAGAAAATCAGATTCGTTGAAAATCGTCGGATCTTCTGCAAATTCATTCAGTTGAGCCTGATCAAACTTCGGACGCCACTGGGTGCCAAATTCAAGTCTCGCGCTTTGTGATCCTAGCTATCACTCGATTGCCGATGACGCTAGCTATAATTAACTTTGACTTAATTACTTAAAATGATATAATTATTATCACTGCATGTTAGGATTGATTGATTGATGTGTTAAACATTTGTGTTGTAAATAAAAATAAATTTTGTGATTGAATTATATTAAAATGAATGCTAAGGAACTAATTAAATAAATTAAGTAAGTATTGTAATCTAATGCAACGTAGCGTAGGAAATCTGATAGGGATTGACGTGTGATTTGATGTGAGTTGTGTCTTGATGTGTGTGTGTGTGTGTGTGTTATAGGATGTGTGAATGCATCATAAGTGGGCATTAGCTTTTAGTTTAATGTGTAGGTACGGAGTAGGAGCTCGCCGCCTTAGTGCATGGACAATATTTGAGCTTCTACTAGGTCCATTTAGGACTCACTTTTTGGTTTGACTTCTATACTCTATCGTGCTTTATTTTAACAGGTAAGCGGACATATCGAGTGATGGATTTATTATATCCCACTCCAAACGGGCTATTTAGTCGCATGAAATTTCCAAATTAATAACCTTTGAGGATGATATCCCTCAAGTTTGTTTTTGAAAACCCAAATACTAGATTGCGTGCCTTCAGTCCAATTATATTACAATCCATACCGAGGCCTATGTACATGTAATTTTCTCGAGTTTTAGAGAGATGTTAGACAAGGGAAAATTGACAACCACATCTCGAGATAGGGCGCGTGTTATTAAAAGCAGGGCTCTAAATTTGGTGAGCATTTATTTTATTCCCTAAGGATCCTGATAACTCCACCTTTAAAGGCGCATGTCTTGATGTGTGTGTGTGTGTGTGTGTGTTATAGGATGTGTGAATGCATCATAAGTGGGCATTAGCTTTTAGTTTAATGTGTAGGTACGGAGTAGGAGCTCGCCGCCTTAGTGCATGGACAATATTTGAGCTTCTACTAGGTCCATTTAGGACTCACTTTTGGTTTGACTTCTACACTCTATCGTGCTTTATTTTAACAGGTAAGCGGACATGTCGAGTGATGGATTTATTGTATCCCACTCCAAACGGGCCATTTAGTCGCATGAAATTTCCAAATTAATAACCTTTGAGGATGATATCCCTCAAGTTTGTTTTTGAAAACCCAAATACTAGATCGCGTGCCTTCAGTCCAATTATATTACAATCCATACCGAGGCCTATGTACATGTAGTTTTCTCTGAGTTTTAGAGAGATGTTAGACAAGGGAAAATTGACAACCACATCTCGAGATAGGGCGCGTGTTATTAAAAGCAGGGCTCTGAATTTGGTGAGCATTTGTTTTATTCCCTAAGGATCCTGATAACTCCACCTTGAAAGGGTACTGAATGCGCATACCTCTGAGTACTCGACCTTTGCACTCAGAGCCAATAGTGATATGGAGGATGTAGAGGGCTAAAAGAACAGAGATTGATTTTTCCACACAAGGGATAGTTTATAGTTGCGAAAGGATGAAATGAGAAAGAAAGGAGATGTTGTCACGCTAGGTCGATGGCTTCTAATGAGTGTCCTTATGAGAGATTCTATGAGGAAGAATAAGAATGTTTTCATTTAACAGGAGAGTCAGCTCTCCTGGACCAGTTTGTTATTAATTATTTCTATACCAGTAATGCTTGTTACTAATATTTTTCTATTACTTATGTAGGTGAGAATCTTGAGGATTGAGTGCTGTCGAGACTGCGGAGGAGTAGAAAGGCAATTGTGCACACATGTACCTGCCAAATGTAATTGATATGGTTGAGTGTTGAATAATTTTGAATGATGCAACTTAAATGCTATTTCTATGAATGGATAAAATGTTTTGCATGTGAATAAGAATTGTGCATAGAAACGAACAGGTTGAACAATAGAGTCCAAACTCGACTCAGAAGATGAAGAAAATGATGATAATTGAAATGTTATATTTTTTGTTGCGTTTTCTGTTTTTATTGATATATATATGTATATATATATATATATATATATAGGCTTAACTAAATCAAATATATTAGCGAATGGTTCGGTTACCGTTAGCATATCAAGTTGGTTCACGGTGGAACCGAAATGGGGTGTTACAATAGTGATTTAAGATATTATTTTGGTTGTGATGTTTAGCTATAAATTTTATTCTTATGCAATATAATTAATGACCCCATAAACTTTTTATTTTAGTGAGACTTGGAGTTGTTTAAGTCTTTGTTAAGTGGATAAAGATGAAGTTAGTTAGAATTCTAGCATAAACTTTCTTGAGGTGAAATAGAGAATTTCTTTAAAGTCAATAAATGATTTAGGTGAGTTTTCATTTACCAAAGCCTAAATAACCAACTTTTTTATTTTTCTTATGTTCAACCAATTTTGTGATTATTTTGACTTCCAGTTTTGTATCCTTTATAATTTTGAAGCCCTATCCCGTTTTGTTTATATTATCCCTCTTTTTTATTGTCCTAAACCTAGAACTGTTAGTATTAAATGCTTCTTGGTTGGTTATAAGTTCATTTGTTCTGTTGGAAGGAGTATGCAAAAATGTTGTGATGATATTTTGAAAAAAGGTATTATGAAAAGGAAAAGGGCGACTTGAATGAACTAAAGGAATGAAAAAAATGAATGAAAAGTATTAGTTGGGTACTTTAATGGTTTTAAGTCTATGATAGTGAACAATTAAGAAGGGTTGTTTATTTAGATGAGCTGAGGGCTGGTTAAGAAGGATTTAATATTAATAATGTATTTGCTTGTATCTGTATTGAAGCCATAGTCTGACCTTGTTACAACTTAGAAATCATAATGATCTTGACTATGTAAGATTTCGAATTAGTGGAGGGACTACTTATGCTAGAACATATGATGATCAGAGATTCTGAGTGTACTTGGCAGATATTTAAGCTGATTTGAGTTGAGCTAAATGATGAGGGCGGGTCAACAATAAAATGAATTGAGAATTTGATTTATAGTTTACATTGCAGTTAAGATATATTCTTTAGTTTCTTGATTGTTAAAGCTGATTTTAGAGTATGATTAGTTGATTTATGTGAGAATGTAAATTTTGAGATGATTAACGAAATTAGTTTATATTGATGTAGAGAGAGTTATCATTTTTTCCTACATACTAGCAAAAGTTCAAATTTGGGAGCATGATAACTCTCAAAAAGAGTTATTATTTTGATTTAATTTGAATTTGACTTGTTAGCCTTGAGTAGGTTTTAATATTAGTTTTAGTATATATTAAAGATTTTTAGCTATCTTGAAAAAATTATGAAATCATTGCAAATATTGGGTTTAATTGTGTTTATTCTATTTGCAAGGGCAAGCTTGCTCAAAATTTATTGGGATTAATAGAAGATGTAATATTTCTTAATTGAAGAGACAGTGGACCTAAAGCTGGAGTTATTTGGAAAAGGAATGAAGAGTTCATGGTTAATAAGGAAATCTAATCAATATATGATCTATAGTGCATTGAAGATAAACATGAAGTAAAATTAGGAATTCTCGAGCTAATGTGTGCGATCCAGGCTAAACAAGTAAAGTATTTTGCAATAGAAAGAGGAAGGAGGCAATTGACATGGGGAGATCTATAAATACGCATCTATTGAGAGAAGAGAGACCAATTAGGGGTGCAATTGGAGATCTAGAAGAGAACGACAAGATAGATTGCTTTCAGGGAGAGATATTCAAGAGAAGGAAGAGAAGCGACACCAATGAAGTGGACTTGATTTGGAGTTCTTCTCATTTTCTTTTCTCTTCTTTTGATTGTATTTAACTCCTCTGATATATGCAATGAAATTTATGATGTTTACGATTAGCTTTGTGCCGTGAATTTGTTTTATCTAGGACATACAATGGATATTAGTTGTAATATAATATAGAATTATTATTTTCTGCCTATTTATAATTATGAAGGGTTAATTATTCTATTCAGTGCTCAATCCCGCAAAAGCATAGCTAACTGTTTTTGGATAAAGAGATTTGGTTTTACCTAGACATGAAAAAATTGGAGATGTCTTGAATAGAATAGTTTATAACGTTGAGATAGAGATTCACTTGATGTTAGAAATAATCA
>JAURVB010003886.1:0-18981 GCA_033002965.1 Piper betle
AAATCAATTTTGTAGTATTGACTCGAGCGAGTCAAGTTTTTATTTTATATTATTTTATTTTTTAAAATTATTTTTAATATTTATTTCGTAATATTGACTCGGGAGCGAGTCAAATTTTTTATTACAAAATTACCATCGCCCCTTTCCACCTCGCCCTCCTCCCTCGGCCCTCTTTTTCGCGCCACCGTCCATCGGCGGTGATGTTGGTGATGCCGGCGTGGGGTTGGGACGAAACGGGCGGAGAGGGGGAGGGAAATCGGGCGTGGGCGCGGGGAGCGGAGCGAGGGCCGCGAGGCGGGGCGTGGAGCGCGGCGGGGGGTGAAAGCAGGGGAGGGGGGAAGGGTGGGGGTGGGGCGGGGGGCGCGAGGGGAGGGGTGGGGGGAGCGAGGCAGAGCGAGGGCCGCAGGGTGGGGAGAGGGGCACGGCGTAGGGGTGAAAGCAGGGGAGGGGGGAGGGAGGGAGGGGGGCGTGGGGCGGGGCGGGGGGCACGGGGCGGAGCGAGGGCCACCAAGGGGAGGGGCGTGGGGCGCGGGGCGAAGCGAGGGCCGCGGGGCGGGGCGAGGGGCGCGACATGGGGGTGAAAACAGGGGAGGGAGGGAGGGAGGGAGGGAGGGAGGGAGGGGCTGTTATTTTACAGCCGTTGGATGGCGATCCAACGGCTGGGATCAAACTGCAGTACAGGAATTCCTCCCTCTTATATTATTTGGGTTTTTTTTTCACTGTTGATTATTTTAGTTTTTTTCCGCTAAGTTGATTCTGATTTCACAACAAATTTAGGCCAATTAATACTTATTTAACTAAGGATTTTTCTTGTTGTTATTTATTGTTTATTAGAAAACATTTGTGTTATACCCAAATTAAATTTTTTTAAAAATTAATCAAATCAATTTAATTATTTCGAATATTATTAAAATTAATTTTGTTTACTTATTAAGACTTGTTTAATTTAGAACTTTTGTATAATTCAATTTTATAGGCTCATAAATACCGTTTTAATTTCATATTATTTATCTATTTTTATGAAACCTCGAAGTATGCATCTACCTGATTAGACATTCTAAAAATTCTATTAATTCTATTCGAATATTTAAAATCTTATTTGGATATAAACTTTTTATTTATAAGCACCTTCTTAATTAGGCAATTATGATATTTTTTTCCAGTGACTATTAATATTTGACATATTGTTTCAGATATTCATTATTTTTAGGGTAATGGTTTCCTGCACAAGAGGCAGGAAACCCTTACCTGCGCCGGGACAATCTGGGCTGTCCTTACGATCGGACGGCCCAAATTTGATGACAAAAATTTTTTTCTACCACCCCCCCCTCGCCAGCAGCCGGGATCCGGCCGCGTCCGGCCGACCGGGGGGTGGGCGAGGCGGGGCAAGGGCGGCATGGGGGGCGGAGGCGGAGGCGGAGGCGGAGCGCCTCCGCCGTGGCGGGGGAGGGAGGGCGCCGAGATCTGGCCGCCGCCAGAGGGCGGCCAGCCGCGGCCAGATCCGACTGGGGCGTGGGCGAGGCGGGACGAGGGCGGCATGGGGGGGCAGAGGCGGAGGCGGAGCGCTGCCACCGTGGCCGGGGAGGGAGGGCGGCCAGATCTGGCCGCCGCCGGCCAGATCCGACCGCGACAGGCCGGACCTGGCCGTCCCCCGGCCAGATCTGGTTGGGGGACGGCCAGGTCCGCCGGGGGACGGCCAGGTCCGGCCTGTCGCGGCCGGATCTGGCCGCCGCTGCCCGCCCGCGGCGGCAGCGCTCTGCTCCGCCGCCGCGGCGGCAGCGCTCCGCCTCCGCCCCTCCATATCATCTGGACCGTCCTTCTAATCGGACGGTCCAGATCAAATTAAAATTATTTTTTAAAAAAAACAAATAAATCTGGGCCGTCCTTGTAATCGGACGGCCCAAATAATTGTGGCGCAGAGAGCCGATTTCTTGCCTCTGGCGCAGGAAATCGGCTCTCTTATTTTTATGTAAAAATAGATAAATTTATATATTTATTAAGTTGTAAATATCAAATTTCAATATTTCCAATAATAAATATTTTTTCTTTTTTATTTTAAATTTTGTGAAATAAAAAAATTTAAAAAGAAGCGCACAAACAAACACCCCACCCTATTATTAGACTAGTTTGAAAGAAAAATGGGCCTACCGAAATTACCCTTCCCTCGACCCCCTTACTACAGCGGTGCCTGCTCCATCGCCCACCGGAATTGGCCGGCGCAAGGCCCGGCCGAGGAGTGCACCGGCGGCGGGACCGAGGAAGGACCGGCTGGTGCGGCTGCCGGCGCTCTGCGCGGCGAGGATCTTCCAGCTGACGTGCGAGCTCGGGCACCTGTCCGAGGGGACGTGGCTGCTGGAGCACGCCAAGCCCGCCGTCACCGCCGTCATCTCCGGCGCCGGCGGAGGTTCACCTGGAGGTATCAACTCCTGTTCCTTCCCCGTTTCTCTCCCAAAACCATGACCAAAGTTTCGATTTTTAGGATAAATTCATCATCTTTTTCGACGTTGTCTGCTACATTCTGAGCTAAACAGGTTCCTCGTTGACTTTTCAAATTTCGTGTCAAAGATTCATTTTGTTTCCCTATGATGATGGTTATGCATATTTTCTAAAAAATGTCGGGTAAATTGGGAGCTAATTAAGGCTAATGATTTTTTTTCTAGTGCTGAAATTAATAATCCTAATGATTTTTTTGATAGTTATGCGGAGTTATAATTAGATCTCTATTTTGCATGCAGTTAAGTTAACTAACTCAAATTACTAGGATTATCAATAACTTCCAAACATTTGTTAATACGAATTAATCATTGTCATATGTAACTCTTCCAGTTTCATGAACCAAGCTTGAAAATTCGATTTTTAGAAAGAGTTATTTGTATTTTGCTGCATTGTCTGCTACTCTGAGAGTTTGAAAAACTTCCTAAAGAAATTTCCCAACTGGAGAAACCAATGGCAAAGATTCAATTTTTAGAATGAATGAATGAATGCAATGCCCTTTTCTACAGTCTGTTAATTTGTAAGCTTGACAAGCCCCTAATAAACTTTCTAATCCATAGACCAGTATCAAAGATTCAATTTTTACAATGATTTCTTTTCTTTTCTATATTTGTCTGCTGAATTGTAAGCTAAGCAACTTCCTAATAGACTTTTTACAACTTCATAAATTCTGCATCTTTTCTGCATAATAGTCAGCAGAAATGAACCGAACCGAACCAAAGAGAATGAATGGTTATTTTGATATGGACTTGATTGGGTGCATTCTTTATGTGTATTCCTTCACTGCGCTGTACTGCTCAAGAACTGACCTCATCTGAAAGATGACTAAAGAGAGGCTAATTGGGCGTTTAGAGGTGTTTGATAGTGTTAGTAGTTGTTATTGGTTGGTAAAAGGTTTTAGTACTTGCAAGGCGGGTGTTTGTACTTACAAATCCAAATGTATTATAACTTTTATAAATCAGTTTCCTGCTTTTGATAGTGTATTATACCTTCCTAGTATTAGATCAAACGAGACTTTCCTATTTTCGGTTGGATTCCATTAAGCAAATATAAGTCGATTCAAAAGGTGCATCTCAGATTAGTTGGAAACATGGAATTGGGCTGGCATATCATCTCAGAAACAAGAAGTATATATGCTTCTTATCCAAACGCAACTCTTTTTAAGTTAGTTTACTGCTTTTGATATTGTACCTTATAACTTCCTATTCTTAGATTAGGCAAGGCTTTCTTTATTTCGATCCAATTTCGTTAGACGGGTACGTATTATATAAGTCGATTTTGGGCCTACCTAAAGGCAGACTCACAGATAAGACGTCAATGCCTTTTCCTTTAACACAATCTATCGCCTATATCATCTGCTTGTCTATGTTTCAAGATCGGAGCCTTCACCATGGACCCAAGTGAGTAGAAAGATTGTCAAAAGATGGGCGCCTTCGCCGTCGACCCAAGTGACAGGAAGCATTGGCATGTACTGTGGGATCTAAGATTTATCTTAAGTTGGTTTTATGATCATCATAGGCGGCGGTTGTCTGGTGGTATTAACGATTAAGATCCGCCGATTAAGTCGGGATGTTTGTAATGAAGTTGGACTGCTTTCGAAAGATGATCTCTTACGCTCACCAGAAAAGTGAACGGACTTTGGCAAAGAAACATACCGGTTAGCACTGGTTATTGAGAGGTTGATATTCAACGACTTGATTGACGACTTGGTGAAAGCAGAGTCCCATGTTGAGCAGGTCGAATCTGAAAAATAAACAAGTCAATATGTTTTGCTGCCCATACTTTTTTTCTTCAACTTTATTTTTGAGTCTTAATATGAGAAGGCTACGATGGCTGACTACATTTTGTGATAGTTGATAATTTATAATTCATAGCGCTCCCCTATATTTCTGTGCATAATTTGTTTTTTACCCACCGTATCTGTATAAAAACTTTATTTAAACATGACTCCAGTACTAGTTTTGCAATCTGATTTCAAATCTCATGCAAACAGATAAGCAGCAGAGAAAGAACTGCCAAACGTGGTTCTCAGAATAGTAAATCACTCTTCCTAAGAGGTTGGAAATTGTAAACAACTCTTCGTTAGAGCCCGGAAAGTTTTGTACGAATGTGTAGTACTAAAGCTTGAACTAACCAACAGTATAAACAGGGGGAAAACTTGCTTACGAATGTGGAGCACTAGAAAGGCCTGGACTAACCAACAGCATAAACAGGGGGCAAGCATACTTGCAGTAATTTAAAACAGATAAGAAAATGAACGATCAATACAAAAATCAATTACAGTGAGCGACTACGTGACACAAGCACGAAGTTGAGTTTTTGGGACCAAAATGCTGTCAAATAATTCACAATCAGCCTGGCACAATCACCTATGCTTTAAAAATATAGCAACAGAAGCAAAATATTTAGTCAATAAGCTGGACAAGCTTCCAGGAACCAAAATCCCAACGACATTTCGGTTTTAATGGCTTGCACAGTTCTCTTTCCTTCAAGGTCCAATATTTGTTAACAAAAATTTTAGTTACAAATCCCAGGGCTATGGCTGACTATAAAAAAATTTACAAATAAAACAATCATTTGAATCTTGAAAATGATCGGGGGAAATGACTCCCAAACACATGCAAAAATCAATGGTTTCATCAGTACAGGTTAAGGTGTATTAACTTTAAGCACCATACAATTTGGAAAAAAAAAGATGGATGCAAGGGTGGAAGAAGCTGAAAGTACTTGGGTCAACAAAAGGAAAAAGAATATGTTTTCATCTGAAAGGAAAGGAATGTTTCTCACTAATGTTTTATCAGGTTGACATATTTAGTACATTTGCTACCGAAGCCTGAATCAGGAAGCCTGAATCTGTTCATTGGATTTTACATCCCTAGTTTGGTAGAAAGGGAAAGTAATGAATTGAAAAACAGCAAAATCCTTGAGGAAAAATTACTACAAAGAGCCGCTATGCGATGTAAACATGCTTTTGACATACCTCAATGGGACGATGAAAACAATTGAGCAGCAGTTTTTACTCATCCATTACAGTGCCACGGCAGCACAATCTACAGACTTTTCTGGGGCCGTGAAGCCATTCTTGCACCAAAGTTCACAGGTGAGAATACTTCCTCCTATTGTCAATCGGGGGAATCCGACTGCTATTTTACAACTGAGCAAGGTCCCTTGGATTTTCTATCGCTTGCTTCAGTATCAGTTCGGCTCTCCTCTTCTTATCATCCTTCTTATCATTTCTTCCAAACCAGTGATCTAGTTTCTCATTACCTGGATCCTGCCTGCTTAAAGCCAAAGGCACTGTCAATAATTTCTTGTCAACCCCACATCTAAATTTCACCGCAGGCCTTACACCGGGAAGAATTGTCCTTTCATTTTCAATGTTGTTAACAGAACCACACTTAGCAGCTTCAATAGCCGGTGCAAAGGTTTCAAATAGGGAAACTGTTTTGTTCTGTTCCACTTCCTTTGAAAACCGCTCCGGAACAGTGACAAGAGAGACATCCTTCTCCCCGGGCTGCAATGGAGGCACAAGAAAAGGATTACCTTCAGCGGTAATCTTTTCTCTCCCAACATTGGCAGCTGCCACATAATGGCCATGCTCCATGGCAACGTTAGCCAACTTCTGCTGCAAATTCAACAGGGAGCTCTCGGCCTTTCGTCTCTGTTTCACCTGTTCGATCCTATCGGCTTTCGGATCCATACTCCTCTCATTCCAAACTGGCGTATCTATATAAGTATGAGGATCAGGGAATGCAGGCAACCAATCAGGAATGTGACTTCCTGGCGGCACTTCTCCTACCTGAGCAAAACTCGGAATGGTCTTCTTGCCCCTCCTGATAGGGAATCTGGGTATAGAACCTACAAAGGGATCTCCTCCGCAGTGCCCACATACTGTTCAACCTCCCTAAGCGCACCTGAACCTAAAAGGCAACGGTTCACATCCGAAGCGCCCAAAAACCCCTGCGTCGACCCCGACAAGTCCTCCAACCCCTGCGCAACATCAAGCACATTGCACTCCGTCCGTCCCGCAATATTCCCATAGAACATCGCTGTCTTCCCCAAATCTCTAAGATACCGCATCGCTACATCCGAAAGGGTATCCAGAGCCGACTGCTCAAAGCCCTGAAACCCCGCCCCCTCGCAAATCTGCGCCACGGCTAGCCTCGCAACAGCCCGGCCGAACTCGTCCCCACCCCCGCTCCTCCTCACGTTCTCCCCACCACCATCGCTCATATTTCGCGAAATCCAAGATTCACATCACCACCACCACCACCACCACCGCCACCACCTCGACCAAAACTAGGGCTTCACGGTTCAAATTTTCAATTTTCCAGCTACGCCGCCATTTCCCACAACCCAAAAGCTCTCAAAACCAAACATTCCACCGAATCAAGCACCAACCCAGCATCGCAGCGCAACCAAAGCAGCAACATCCTGGGGACGAAAGAAAACCTTACCGGGACGAGATCAAGCTCGACACCTTGTGAGCCGCGGAGACGCGAGAACCGAAGGCCGGCCGCCGCCGCCGCCGCCGCCGCCGAGACTGGGAGGGTGCTGATCGGGGCCGGGGAGATGACGCCGGAAAAGGCGGAGCAGCAAGAGAGGGAAGTGGGGCCATTTATGGAGCGAGTGTGCGTGGGGCCCTCACGGTTGATATAATTTGACTTCTAAGCTCGATTATGCGCTAAGATGTAATGATCTCGGGATTATGCGCTTGCTTAACTCACGCATTAATAATTTATGCAGGCTACAGAGAAAGTGAGTTTAAGACATGATTTGTTTTTTTTTTCATATAATTGGAATAAAAATTTGAAACGAGAGCATAAATTTTTTAATATAATTGCAACATAAATTAATAAGTAGAAATTTAAGCTCACATGGGCCTAATTCAAACTTGTTTTGGTAATTGCTCACTTGTTGTAACCTTTTAAATTTAAATTAAGGGTTTTCACCAAAATTAGAAAAAAAGCAAGAAAAGATATAGCATGACATAAAAAATATAAAAAAGCTTAAAATTTTCCCTACTATGTCAAGAAAAAATACACAATTTTGAGGTTAGCTTCTCACTTTCTATTTTGTTCTAAACACCACCTTTTTTTGCACAAAAATTACCCACTTCTTTTAAAAAATATATAATAATAATAATAATAATAATAATAATAATAATAAAACCTGCATGCAAGAGCATTATCGCTCATAACTCATGTATAATAATTATTTCCCTCTAACTGAAAGCTTGTGATTGCACTTTGAATTCACTTACCTGCTTCCTTGATATCAATTCACCTACTCATATAGCTTATACATTAAACATCTACATTCCTCAAGAATGTTTTATAAGCCAATATTTTGGCTGCAGTTGAAAGGCATGGCATTTCATGTACACATATCAGATTTGACATTCTGGAATTTTTTGAAGAGGTACACCATCCAAACTATTTGCAACTTAGCCAGAGCAAATGTTACAGATCAAAATGCTCGTAATTTGTTGGATAATTTCATGCAAGAAAATAACACCAGGGCAAAAAAATGAGCCTTGCTGCAGCATGACAGCGTCACATCTCAAGTATGCTAAGCATCCAACCAACAAAGGCGACAAGCTAACAAAATCTTGGGATGCATCTGAAAAACCAGTAACTTCTTTCAGAAGATGCTTAAAGTAGCCATCTTTTTCGCTTCTAACGGCTGCAATTTTCTAAGCAGAAGGGGCATATTTTTCAAGCTCTGATGCAGTCAATGATGGTCTTAGCGATTTCCACGCACTCCAAAAATGGCGGTCACACACTTAGAGAGGGCAGATTCACTTTCCCGGAGAGCAGCAATGCCTGCCTCCCTACACAACAGCTGCAGTTCCGCGCCAGTAAATAGTTCTGTATCATGTGCTAGTCTTCCGAGGTTAACATCATCCCCCAGCTTCATCCGACGAGTGTGCACCCATTGTCTTTCTTCTCGACCCTCTGCATCAGGTAGTGGCACATACAGAATCTGAAGAGAGGGCAGAAAGAAACAATAGTAAATGGAGAACTCAACAACATAGTGTACACTCTACATAGTCAAGGGATACAATCAATCAAAGAAAGGCAAATTCAATGGAAAGAAGGATGGCAAAGAAAAAGTTAAGTATTTGTAATAAGAAACATTTCTTACCAAATCAAAGCGCCCTGGGTGCTTAAGCACTTCATCAATAGTATCGAGCCGATTTGCAGCAGCTAAAACTAAAATTCCCTAAAACAGCAGCAATCACACTCAAGATGGATTCATAAAGTATTTTACTAATCTTAGGAGATGTTAGCGAACCTTAGCATGCTCCAAACCATCCATTTCGGTAAGCAATGTTGTAAGAAGTTTCTCCTCAAGTGCAGAACTGCCTTCTCCTCCACATCTAGAAATTATATATGTGATACCAAGGCAATTAAATATAAGAAGCTACCCATAATCAAATCCAGAAATATGTCAAACAGCTGTATAAACAGGACCAACATGGAAATCCATAAAGGGCACAGGCACTGAAGGGAGACAACTAGCATGATATGAGCAATGCAAAATCCCAAGAAAATGTGCACGACGATTGCCACCCATACATAATACACATTCACCATTTATCCCCAAGCCAACTTTAAACCAGGTGATCCTAAAAAGTGAAATTCATACCTTCTTGCAACAACATTATCAAACTCATCAAAAAAGATGATACTCGGTGCCACAAGGCGTGCCCTTTGAAATATACTACGAATCAAGGCTTCTCCCTCTCCAACATACATTGAATATATATCTGCACAACTGAACCACCTCAAATAAATCGAGCTTCCTTTAAAAAAAAATCGAGCGTCCAGAACTATCAGAAAGTAGAGGGCAATTCCAGGAAACATGAATTCACCAATTACCTTTAAGAAATTTGTTCCATTGAAGCATGTTGAAGCCGAAAACAGGAAATGCTAAAAAATGTCTTGAGAAGTACAAATGTTTCAAAAATCAAGAATGGGTACCATATCTTTGAAAGAAAGATAAATCAACAAGATACTTGCCTTAATAAGAAAAGACTCAATCCAGCAGCATAAGCTGCAGCTTTTGCTAGGGTGGTCTTGGACCAGCCAGGAGGACCATGTAAAAGCACCCCACGATATGCAGTCATACCATATCTATCAAGTGCGGCACGATGCTTAAGAGGCCACTCCACAGCTTGACAGAGTTTTTTCTGCTAAAGAATATATATATATATTGATCCAAAATATGCACTATATGCAAAATGCAGATGAAGTAATAAAGATAAACAAAGAACAAATAGATGAAGCTTAATGCAGGCAGCACACAGGAGACACTCTATAATCCTGAATACATAATAGACAAATTTAGAAAGTGGTCAGTACATGATGGCAACTTCCATATTTTAAAACAAGTTCACAACTACTAAGAATGCTTCACAACCTCCTAACACCACCCTCCTCCTTTGACCGGCAATGCACACGCGTTTGCAGAGTTATAACCATGCAGTAAACTACAGAAATACTAAATTTTGAATGTCAATCTAGGCTCATTGGGAGAATGCTTTCTATATTTAGCTGGGTTTTATTATTATATGCATTATGATTTTTGGGATAAATCATTTATAGTTCTTTGGTTTACCAGTAAATTAAAGAACAACAAATGATTTATCTGAAAAATGACAACGCATACAATGATAAAACCAAGCTAAATATAGAGAGCATTCACCAAATGAGAACTACTTAAGATACACCATCATAAGGCTTCATGTTGATACACCACCATAAGCCTCATTTTGATGTACTGCAGGTTGTCAATCAGGACATTAATTTAACGAACTTCCAAATATCAGGTAAAAATTAGCTTCGAGCCAAAACAAAATTATCTTAGAGATTCCCCATACGAAGTTAACTGTCACCAGCCAATCAAGATTCCGAAAGATATCATACATTCTTACCCATCAAACACAACATCCTTTCTGCTCATACTGATGTGACAAATAAAAAATTAATCCTCTAAAATGCAGACTAAAGAAGGCATACAAGAAACTACAACCACCAAAAAATGAGAATGATGCAGAAGAAACAATTTATAATGTGAGACCTTCACATCTTGTAAACCTCCTTCATCATCCCAGGAAACCTTAGGGATGTCCTCCGTAATTCCCCTTGTGATGCTTGGCCTGAATTAAAATCTTGCATTTCTCAAATCCTCCTTCGTAACAGAAGGTCTAGAATGGCTTTCTGCCGAGATCCGCCTTTCTGCAAAGATGGAAGCTTCTATACATAATGACTTCAAATCGGCCCCAACATATCCAGAACAAATCTAATCCTTTCAGATAGATGGAAGCTTCTGTGGCTTTTAGATCAACAGAGGGAATCAAATCTAATCCTTTCAGGTATAGCTGGCCAAAAAGAAGGTGACAAATCAAGCCAATTCAAACAGGCAGGAAAATAAATGAGATTGACCAAAGATGATTTTACACCTTTAAAATTTCTTTACGGTCCTCTTCAGAAGGCACTGGGACTTCAAGCTGATAATCAAAACGTCCTGATCTCATCAGTGCTGGATCGATTCCACTCAAAACTTGAGGGATAAAAAAGCATGTTAATTTTTTTTTAAAATAGGACCACATTTATCAAGGAAGAAAAAACACATAGTTGTTAACACACTTTTATTATGTCTATTTTATTGAAAAATTCAATCTGAAGTGCAGGAAAACAAAAAGTACACTCATGCTTCAAAAAATGAAGCCTAACCTTTTAGTTGTGGCCACTACAGCAACATGAGGAGAAGAATTTGAAAAGTTACTGTCGTCCATCAATATGAGCAATTGAGAAAGCACATGGGACTCATGCTCTCTCCTGTGTAGAAAATAGAGACAATTAAACAACATGACATACAACAGTTGTTGATGTCTTCCAACTTAATTAGTTCAAACTGTTCTCTGGAATTGCAAGGACGACAAATGGCATCCAGTTCATCAGTGAATACAACAGACAGCCTCCCTGTTGATGCATGAGAATATGATACAGCGAATGAATCCCGAGAGAACTTCTCACTCTCTCCCACATGAGGTCCAGGAAGTAAATGCGAACTGTTGCCCTCAAAAAATTCAACAGTTCCGTTCAACCAGAAAGGGAAAAACGTACAAGATCACAATGAACAACAAATGTACTCTTTGAAGCAATGATTTAGCTGTAGTTCCCACTCTTATACTTATGTATAGATATGTACACAAATAACATTACATGTCATGAAAATATACCGAACGTACATAAAGGTACCAGCATACAGTTCAGCTACAAAACATAACTGAAAAAAAAAGTATGACAAAAAAAGATTAATATCTGAGTGACAATTGATAATTAACAAACCAAATAGAACCGAAACCAAACTAGACATAAATTTCAGCAGCCATCAGCAGATGAATAAATCACTTTTCAACCTAAATAACAGTTGAAGTTTCTCTCAAGCAAGAACAATTTATAATTTTCCCATTTTGCCCAACTAGGTTGACTCTTCAAAAGATACCAAACAAGAAAACTAGATGAGATCAAATAAGAAATATGCTAAGCAGTGTTCATAAGAAGAGATACTCTAGACCCGTTTCTTGTAATAAAAGAAAAAATACAAACGACAACGACAACAAAGAAATCAACCATTTTAACGCATCAATTGTTAACATTCTCACCTTCCCCATGTTAGGCCTAATCAGGCCCAATTGTGGTATTAGAGCCCAATTAATTTTGGGTTTTTGAAAAAAAGGGCACCAACCTCCAAACATGATGTGTAGTAAACCTAACACCCCGAACCAAGCGGACTGTGCAACAGCAATTCTATCGGTAACTATATATTGTGGGTCATATAGCATGTGTACGCATATATGAGATTATAGTTGGACGAGGTGGCTACCCCTCTTAACATAATTTAAGCATGACATAGGGTCAAAATCAATACAAGACTCAATTAATGATGTTTTAGAATATATTAACTTATTTCTTGTAATTATATGACTTAGTGTTTTATCACTAACGCGAAATTATTTCTGCAAGTGTAAATATAGATGGATACATAGCAGAACTCTGCTATTAGGCTATTGATTTTTTTCTTATTTTAGTTGTTATTATATTTATGGCATGGTTATATGGCGGTGGGATTTGTGTTTGTTTCATGGGTTTTTGTTATTCTGAGTATTGGTTATCTTACGTTCTATTTCATGATATGACTTAAAATTTGAACTTTAACTAATTCTTTGAGTATGGATTAAAATTTGCATTTTTCTAAAAAAAATTTACACCATGGATTTATTGATAATGTTGATAAATTAATAGAAACTTTATGTACAAGGGCAATTAGTTTTATATTGCAATACTTGGCCTATCACTCGGAACATGCAGGACACTACATACCTAGTCCAGCTCACCATCTAAGATGGAACTATATTGTTGTGATGTCATTTGTAACAACCAAGTCCAAAGTGTAATATAATTAGCTTAAATTATTTCTTCTAAAGTCTATGATACTATCTATAATAATCAACTCAAAATGTTAATTAATGGGCTTAAGTTATCTTTTCAAAAGTAGTTAATCAAATTGAAAATTTGTAATTCATTCTTATTTATAAATAAAATCTTAATCCAATAGGCATTAGATGAGACTAAGTTGAGGGATCTCACAATCCACCCACCTGAGAAATTTTATCATCAAAGTTTTTACATTTGGACCGTTGCTAGCCCTAGCCAAATGACTTCTTTAACCCGTGACTAGTAGTTTAGTCAATATCTTAGTACAACCCATCATTTAAAATAGAACCAAGTTGCTCTATATCATCAATAATGACCTTGCCCCAAGTACAAACTAATGAGCTTAAATTATCTATTCAAAGTAGTTAACCAAAATTGAAGATGTATAGTTCATTTACACTTATAAATAAGATCTCACTCAAATAGATATTATGTTAGACTAAGTTGAGGGATCTTATATGTGGCAGTGGGCTGTGAAGCGGCGGCATCGGAAGCCACAAGGGGTGGCATTGGGGACCGCATGGCTGTGGCATCCTGGACCACATGGCGATGGAGTCGGGAGCTGTGAGGGGTTGCGTTAGGGACTATGTGGTGACGGCATCGGGAGTCGCAAGGGGCAACATCTGGGGCTGCGTGGCGGCGACGGGTGAGGTCAAGATGCATTAACACACTGCCATTCACGAGGCCAGGATACACACTCCAATAAATGGTGTGTAGCCCAAATAATGACACCAAAAGTGGTGCCATTTAAAAAATAAAAATAAAAATTTGACACCAAAATTTTGATGTAGAAAAGGTGGCAACTTATATTTGTCATCGAAATTTTGGTGACAATTCGGTGCCAAATTATAAAAATTGCACAACCATATTTTTGGTGACTAATTTTAGGTAGCTTGTTTTTTTACACCAAAATTTTGGTGTCAAAATGGTGTCAAACATACAAGCCACCGAAATTACTCATCGAAAAATTGATTGTGCAACATTTACAATTTATTGTCGAACTGTCACCGAAATTTTGATGATAAATTAAAGTTGCCACCGTTTTGACATTGAAATTTAGGTTTCAAAAAAAATTTTGGTGTCAAGATCATCCAAATTACAGTAATAAATCAGCATCCAAACCGTTCATCACTGAATTTTAGATGACAAAACAGTGGCAGATTTTCATGTGGATACCAAATGATAACTTTTTAGTGACCGCTGACTTTGTCACCGTTTTCAGTTATAAAATGGTAACAAATTTATCACCAAAAATGTTGGTGACATAATGCCTTTTTCCCACTAATTGGAGCATTTTTGTAATAAAAAACTTTGGGGAAAGGGCATTTATAATTATTAAATCAAATCGATCAACCAAAAGAATATTATTTCTTGTCCTCAATTTTTTTCAAGATAAGAATGAAAATAAAGGGAAAATTTTGGAGATTCTTGCAAACATTTATTGAATAAAAAATTTGACTTTATCTTTACTTAAAACAATTTTTTTTCCCAAGTTACTTAAACGAAATATTTTAATATAAGAAGAAGAAGCATATATATGAAAAATTAAATACTGTGTAGCCCTTGTCCTTGCTGAGAAAATTCAGAGAGCACTGTCTGTACCAAGCTCTAAGGCCTTCTTCGTTGCCGCATAACCTCTTCATCTTTATAGAAATGAGGGCTACCCAACAGGAGCATATATAAAATTGTTAGTTCTAACCATCTGACTTTGCTTCTCAGCTTCTTTTTGTAAATCCTTGGATCTGGTGCATATATATATATATATATATATATATATATATATATATATATATATATATAATTTATACTAATAATCAATGGGCATTTTGATTATTACTCATGATCTAATTAATTCCTAGCTGGTTTTGCCCTTAGTCTTGTATATCAGGTCAATTCTCTTTAGACAGCTTAAAAAATCTGCTCATTTTGCAAGAACTATTCGATAGAGTATCCTTCAAAAAACACAAGTGTTTACTGTGTTTTTGATGGATATTAGAGTTTGTATGCATTTTGAGAAATGTTATATTTTTGAGCTACTCTTCTGAAAACTAATTAAGCTATTAAAAAATAAGTATTAACGTTTAATTATTTTAATTAATTACAACACTATGTTCACACAGGCAACAAAGTCTTATGGCCTACCAGTAGAGAAAAATTAACTCCGTACTCAGCATGTCATGCATGCTGTAGTATATTAGATATTAATGTAGTATTTTTTTAAAAAAAGAGTTTGTACAGTGATCATAATCAACCTGCAGCTTTTTCCATAATTAAGGAAGAGCAATAACACTACATCGTTTTAAAATCATAAGAACGTCAACTCTTCTCACAAACTCTATAAAATGGCAATCTTATGTATACAGTAGCACAAATCTGTTTTTTTCTTTTTGTAATAAAAAACACACGTCTATGTTTCTCTGCATAGAAGAAACATCCGAACCAGGCTACATGTCCGCAGACACAAGGCAGAAAAGTGAACTGGCTAGAAACCAATTACTTGTGTTTAGTATGCTCCATACTTACATATAAAATGAAGGACTGGTATCTCCCAGTAGTACTGCATTAATATCTTCCCTGATCGTTTCTGGAAATTGTTGCATGCTAGCTAAGAGCTTCTGTTCAGCTGGAGGGGTAACACATGGATCTGCTAGTACTCATTGAAGACGATAATTTTGTGAAATATTGGGGTGGTTCAACATTTGAACAATGTTGTGGTTGGTCATGTTCTTGGAATCTGAATCCGTTGTTGTTGGGCACACAAATGAAGGCAACATGGAAGGGTTCTGATAAAATACTTGGGAACCTGCAGTTGATGATAGAGAGATTGATTTTGTCATTGCATTAGAACTCAATGTGTTGTTACCTTCTACCTCAGTTTGTAAAGGCAAACCACCCCCAGCCATGTAAGAAAAATAAGAGCTTGATGGAGAATGATCCCACTGGTAGCAAGAAGGATATGGAACAATATCATTGTTCACAAATCCTGCGTCTAGTGTTGGTTGGTTTGTTCTAGAATGGGAGTTGATGTGGTTCTCCTTCTCACTACAAATCTTGAGCCAATTTGTTTCCTTCCCAAGTGGTTGCTTACTCTTAACATTCTCCATCATTTGGGCATCTGGCTTCCAAGTATTCTTTTCAATACCAAAGCTTGAGGTGGTCATTTCATGACCTAGCTCAACTAGCACTGGTTGAGGAAATTTAGCCATGTTTTCAACAGGGATTTGGAGGGGGGAAGTTTGTCTATGTCTTCTTGAGCAGCCTCTAGCAACCAATCCACAACTTTGCTAGGTTGATTGAAGCCAAGTCTGTCTTGAAGATTATACAATTGGATTGCTGTTTGGACTGAAAGCCTTACTCTCCTATCTCTTAATCCTCTCACAGTGCAGACCTTGCTGTGCCTATCCTTACCTCCTAATGAGCGAGCAACTCTTACTATTCGAGAATCCTTAGGGAGCCCTTGCCATGATCTTGAGCTTGACGATGGTTGATGATGATCTATTGCTGTGATCTTACCCGCATCGATACATTCTCGCTTGCTTGAAGATTCTTTGATGATCTGATGGTCGCTTGAACTCCTAAAATTACATGTTAAACAGGGTTAAATTAACAAGTGTATCATATTGACCTGTAGCCAATTTATATATATGCCCATGCACTACCTAACCTTCTTTATCTTGATCTAATTTTTCAGCTTGTCACCAATATATAATATATCTATAAATATTCATGATCAGTCCATTTAGATTAATTGCATGGTCTTTTCATTATAAGATAGTTCTAAAATATTTACACATTAATTAAGACAATAAATGGATACAAGAGATATATTAGTGTAATTTAATCGTGTATAGTGCTGGCTAGCTGCTTGGTAAATTAATCGAACATTTTTAAATAAAGAAGGCATTTTTAATGATGAACATCAAACTATAAAATTCTCAATGGCCGCAATACAAAATCTCATGTATTTAGGGACATCACAAATTTTATGCTGCTTGCAGTAGTTTGGGCTGATCACTTTCTTTTTAGTAAAAATGATAAATTTACAATCAATCAATACAAGCACAAATATGTTACCAAACATCAGTGCACATCTAGCTTGCCCTTCTATAATTTCTGCATAAAACAAAACCCTGTGCAAACAAATTTTTTAGGAGCTCCAAAGATCATCATGTTCTTCTGATCAGTCTAGCCAAAGTCGACGGGGAGAGTAGAACTTACATGTAAATACCGTGAGCCAAAAAGTGGATGCATACATCTCTGCAAGAAAAGGAATCCCCACTACTTGATCTGGTGATGAATACGATCTATAACATAAGAAACCCTTCGGATTCATCTGGTTTAAAACCCATAGAATTAACTGTTCAGTATTTAACTTTTTAAGCTCGTAAGAATATCGAATACTTGCGATCAGAAGTAAGAAGAGAAGGATGTAGAGGTAGAAGGAAGAAGAATCTAGGTTGGATTTGGGTCGAAAGAGAAGACAACAAAGGAGTTCAAAAGAGGAGAAAGAAAAGTGGAGAAGCAGAAAACAAGTGGTGCAGGTTTGAGCCTACCAAATAATTGTGCCACTATATGATGATACCACTGCCTTCAACAGATGGGGAAGAACATCACGCTACTGATGGAAAGAAAAATCTTTAGGTTAACACTTTTGAACTTCACAATTACGCTAGCTATGACATTTTTTTACTGTGGGTTAACTCCAAATTTATGATTTTTTGGTTATTTAAAAAAATTGATGAAGAAACCACTCAAACTAATATATGATCATGAACTAATATTTTTTTGCTTCAATTAATCTAGCTACAACAGCTAATTAACTAGCTCCAATCGTAGTTGCATCTAGCTGTGTCTATTTTCTGAACCATTTGATGTTCGGTCCTCGTTCACTTTAGATAGAAGAAGGACCACACAGCAGATTTGCATTTCAAAATTGTCGTTGGGAGATGACTTTACGGAAACAAGTTGGAAGCGTGGAGACATCTCACTATCACAGACCAGCTCGTGACCTGAAGAAGAATCGAGATAACCCACATTTCCATGGAACAAGTAGGAGCTTTTGAAAAGTAACGCTGACAAATATTTCATTACTACTGTGGTCTGCTCCACCTTATTCAATTCCTTGTAATGTCTTTTTCTCTTGGATCCATGGTGGCTTCAAAGATCATATAGACACAACAAGAAAAAACTAAAAATGATTACTGGGTATTTAAACTATTTTTGCAAATGTTGCAAGAGGTGAAGAAAGAGACTAGTATTTTGATCATCATCTACAACATATATTCCTTAATCCTCCACTCATCATGCATAAATTCTTCTTATCTTTTCTGTCATATATATATATATATGATCTCCACTGAGCAGAAGCATATACATAAAACAATGCCTTCACCATCTATCTCCTCCTACCAAGAAGAGGTGAAAAATGGCAAATGAGGTGGAATATTTACAAGGAGAGATCAACAACAGTAAAGAAGCATCATAAAGGCGAAAAAGGGTGAAATATACAAAGGCTATAAAGACAGAACTGTTAAATGTTACTGTATGCAGAGATCACAGAGGTTACAGTGCCCTTCCATGCAAGCCTTCAATGGGAATATTATTGTCCATCTGACATTGTTATAAATTCGAAGAATTATGCACGCAGTACTCGATCGCCTGATCTCTTAAATATAAATTAATTCTTCATCAACCATTAATTACTATGGTTAATTTCAAAGATGTTATTCCATTTTCTTTTCTCCTCCGTTTCTACGGGATGCCCAACATTTGCAGGAGATCACAAAGAATATCCTATATTAGGATTCGTGTAATTACAAATAACAAAATTTTAGACAGTCGATCAGATGTTTTGGCACGAACTCTCCTTCATTGTTCAAGTTTAAGACCGACAATTATTGACAAAGTTTTTTTAAATTTGTTCCTCTTCCAGAAAATTTAGTCACTTGTAAACACAATAATAATGCATCTGATATATGTG
>JAURVB010003887.1:0-11987 GCA_033002965.1 Piper betle
CGACTCGACCGGTTCTGAATATAAAACCCTAACTCGAATCGTGGGTTTTACAAGGAGGATATAGCTCACATGAAAAAGGTGCCTTATGCTTTAGCTATTGGAAGTCTTATGTATGTTATGGTGAGTACAATACCAGATATTGCATATGCAGTAGGAGTAATGAGCAAATTCATGATGAACCCAAGAAAAGAACACTGGGAGACAGTGAAATGGATTTTCAGGTACTTGAAAGGAACTTCTAATTACTACTTGTGTTTTGGGGGTGATAATATTGATGTGCAAGGTTATGTGGACTCGGACCATGCTAGAAATAGAGACAATGGCAGGAGTACATCCGGATACATCTTTACAGTTGGTGGAACCGCGGTGAGTTGGGTTTCCAAATTGCAAAAGATAGTTGCTCTGTCTTCAACTGAGGCTGAATATGTGGCTGCTACAGAAGCTAGCAAGGAATATATTTGGATTAAAACTTTAATGAATGAGTTAGGTTTTAATGGGGTTGATTGCAGGTTGTACAGTGATAGTCAAAGTGCAATCCATTTAGCCAAGAACTCGGCATTTCATTCTAGGACCAAACATATTCGGTTAAGGTATCATTTTATCAGATCTTTGTTAGAAGAACGTAAATTGAAGTTGGAGAAGATAGATGGAAAAAATAATCCGGCGGATATGTTGACTAAACCGGTGGATGGAAAAAAGTTGAGTTTTTGCTCAACTTTGGTGAACTTGCACTAACATGCAGGTGGACTCATGCAACGAACAAGTGGAGGAAGAGTTTGGACTGGTGTGTTCCAATCGGACTCCAAGTGGGAGATTGTTAATATGTGTAATTGTATTAATGATATGTAGCTCATTGTCACACTCGGAATACTAAAGAAATCTCGGAATATTAACAGAGGTGGCTGTTAGTTGTTCCATGGAGATTGAAGGGTCTCAAAGCTTCTCTATAAATTGAGCTTCATTTGCCTCATTCTTAGAGGGCAAGACAAGTAGAAGGCAAGACAAGCAGAAGAAAAGACAAGAAAAAGAGAGATAGAGAGAGATATAGTGATAAAAGAAGAGGGAAAAATATTCACGAGTTTATCTTATACGGAGTATTGAGAGAGAGTGAAATCCTGTAATCTCAATAGTATAGGGTGTGTGAGTAATCTTCTTGTACATCTCTTTATATATTTGATGACTGTAATCTTTCGTTGAAGTAGTGAATTGTTCGTTGTTGCCCGTGGTTTTTGACTCTCGATTGAAGGAGGGTTTTCCACTACGTTAACTCTCTGCACTTTTGTGGTTTTATTTTATCTTATTTCTTAGGTCTTATTTTCCCATTACTTTTTATTCGCTGTGGTTGATGTCTAATTTTGGGGATTTTTCTCAACACTTAGGGGCATATTATCAACAAAGGATGTGTGGCAATGTATCAAGACAAAATCACTCCAGTCCTCAATTGGCCTCAACCCAGCTTTACGAGGATTCTTGGGCCTCCCAGGGTATTCTAAAAAAATTGTTAAAAATTTTGCTAAAGTTGCTGATCTTTGAATAGCTTGTTGAAGGAAGAAAGGCTTAAGTGGACAGATCATTCAAAGTAGCATTAACTTCTGCTCCTATACTGACCTTACCTGATTTTTCACTCCCATTCACGCTTGAATGTGATGCTTCACATTCTGGAACAGGAGCAGTGATCTTATAGACAGGGAAACCAATAGCCTACTTTGGAAAAGCCCTGCATGGAAAAAATAAAATCATGTCTACATATGACAAAGAACTGCTTGCTTTGGTGTTAGAAGTTGAAAAATGGAAATCTTATTTGCTAGGCAGACACTTTATTGTACAGACAGATTGTATGAGTTTAAAACATTTGTGAAGGCAATCTATACAAACTCCTTACCAACAAAGATGGCTCATGAAATTGATGGCTTATGATTTTACCATTGAATTTAAAAAAGCCCGGGAAAACATTTTGGCTGATACTTTGTCTAGACAATTCCCCGAGGACAATACAGATGAAGATGGTATTAATGTATGAATTTTAGAATGGGTCATGATGTTTTTTATTGTCTAAATTAACAATCCTAGTGATTTGATGGAAGGTATGAGAAATTATAATTAGACCTATATTGTATGTAGTGAGGATAACTAACTCAAATCACTAGAATTATCGCTAACCTCCCTAAAAAATATTTTTTGCCTTTAGAATTTGTTCCATTGATTACCATGTTGGAAGAGAGAGAGCCCAATAATATAAACACTTTTTTTAACCACTCAATACAAATACTTGAGTTTGATAACTTATATATTAAGCTAAATCCATTTCGAAGCCTATCATTAAGCGATGATGAATTCTTTCTAAGTTTCGATATATGATTTGTTAAACATTGCCATGTCTGTTGATCAAATGGAGAGAAACATAGCATCTAATTGGATTAAGTTAACGGCTTAATGATATTGCCTGACAAGTAAAACCACTCGATACTTGAACGAAGTTTGAGTTGCTCGTAGTCTTTGGTTGTCATCTCACGTATCTGCAATACGCTCGTTTAGTTATTTTTTGTTCTCGTTTGTAAAACGCTGCTGTCAGAACTCAAGAACAATGAAAACCCAGATAAGAATTTTATAAATAAAAAGGAAAACAAAGTAATTCTTGTTTCATTTTTAGATGAAAATTCATGTAGAACAGTGAAGCACCAGACCTAAAAATCATTTCAACTACAAGAATCGATGTTGGTATTTTGGTGGAAGAGAGTAGTTTTTATAAAAGAAAGCATGCATGATGCAGCCCCTTGCACATCCTGTCGTAGGTATTTTTCTTTAAAAATATATATATCTACTAGGTCCGAATTTTTGATACTGTCAATTAAAATTTGTGCATGTTGAGCTCAGGCTAGAAATTGAAAAGATAAAATAATTGTTAGGTGAAACCGAATTTGAAGGTTGGTAAATTAAAATTTTATTATTCTGAGGGTTTGTTTTATATAAACTGATTTTAAAAAAATGGTTGTCCTTTTTTCAAGTAAAATAATGCTTGCATGCTAAAAAAAGAGGAAATGATTCGTAACCTTATAAGCATCTTCAAGTTTAGTGTATACTTTTTAACTAAATTTTTACACCATCCAAGAAATTAGATATAATCTATTTCTTACCAATCCCATTAATTAGAATACACACACTAATACAAACTTTCACATTTATCTGATTTTTCACCGCCAATATAAACTAATTGTGCCCAACATTGGTGCATCCTCAGCTAGAATACTCTTTCTTTATAAGAAGTCATGGGTTAGATTGTGATGGTTATCGCCTCAAGCG
Organism: Piper betle; assembly: GCA_033002965.1. Lineage (NCBI taxonomy): Eukaryota > Viridiplantae > Streptophyta > Magnoliopsida > Piperales > Piperaceae > Piper > Piper betle. Next base: position 3,301 of record JAURVB010003887.1, read on the forward strand.
ATAATTTTGCTATCTTCCTTCTTAATTCATGTCATTGGGAGTACTAATTATAATAATTCTATCGATCAATTGCCAACCCAGAAACAATTGCTTTATAAAATAAAAATTACATCTAAATTTAATTATTTGTATGCATTTGAAAAATTATGATAAGTTTGGATCAAGAAGAACCCAACGGCTTGAAAAATAGTTTAACAGGATCGCCGGATGTAAGTACTAGGATATAAAGCTATTATTTCATATATATCTAAACTTTTTACTTGTGATGTAACATAAAACTATTTTCAATCTGTATATATATTACTTTTTGCTAATAATAAAAAATAGAGAAATAATTACTTTTTGTCACGCTTTGTCTTAGGTTATTAGAACCAAAGATATTTGTAGTTAAATATGTATTAATTTTTTATTTTTTCACGCCTAAGTAAGCGAAAACAATTTTTTGCGTCTATTTTTTATCGCTCAACACATTTAACATCTTATTTTTTATAGTGTATTTTAAATTTATTAAATCAATAATATATATATATATATATTGTAATAGTATTATTGAATATGGTATGCAAATTTAGAGTTGGCCGCGTGTTGTCTAAACCTGACCGAAGGTGAGAATTATTTTTATTTCCTTATCTAATTCGGTTTTTGAGTGGTAATCTAGTGCAAAGTCTTATAATTAATATAGTGATAAGGTCCAATTAATTTTAAATAAATTACTTATTTATTAAATATATTTGAGATAATTTATTATTTTAAAAATAAAAGAGTTCTTTTGTTTATAATTCTCTAATTAATCATTGGGGTTTTAGAGCTCGGATATTGATAGCAACCGACATTGACCGGGCAAGTTAAAGGCAGAGATAAAAGAGGGTTTGTGAGTTGTTGAGTTGATACAGTTGGCCTTGCTTGCCTTGATGAGACCCTTGTGTGTACCGTCACGCATGCTTCCTCCACCTCTTCCCATCCCCTTGATACCCGGATTTCTTACAACTCACCTTCGTCTTCCTGCCTCTATTTTGTGCTGGTAAAATGCCCAGTTTGAAACATTCGCACTACACAGCTAAAATATGCCATGCAAACGAGGGCAAGATTTTAAAAGCTGGGCATTAGGGCCTACCACCCACTTCATTATCTTTTTTCCGTCCTTACAATTCAATGCCAACAATATACGATTATAATTATGATTCCTGGGTGGAATCATCTTTGCTTTGGAAAAAGTTTCATAATTATTGATTCTTGTGTTGTGAATGAACTTTGAAGCTGTGGAAACGCGGCATCGGTCACGTTCACGACGGTGCAGTGGGCGGCAATCCCCAAGAGCTCTATTAGGGCAACCCATTCTTGAAGATTTTGGGCCATGCTCGAATTAACTGTGTTTCAACTCAAATGTATTTGAGTATTTACGGGTTTACTAGAGTTTTGTTTTTGGCATAAAAAATATAGTATATATATATATACTGTTTTCTTAGTTATATTTTATAAAGAATTTTTATGATGTAAATATGAGATATTATTTTTTCACAAAATTTTTTTTATTTGTAATTCTTATAAAAAAATTGATAGAGATATAATTTTTAAAAGGAATTACTTGTCGTAAAGTCTTACTTACGTCTTGCTATGAAATAATTTTTAAGGAATCCCATTTAGTTACACATATTTTGAATATCGATAAGACTACGTGAGATTCATTAACTTATTCTTACATTTAGAATTTATTAAGATAATATCTTATTTACAAATAAAAATGGAATATATAATTTTAATTTTGATTAAATACTTATGAAAAGATGATTTAGACCGATTAATTTATACTTTAAATCGACTTAACCGAATCTCATTTGATTATCTTTGCACACTCTCAAATGCATTAATACTAAAGATATTTATTTAAGAAAATAATCTATTAGAAGGTCTGATAATTAATATTAACCGTAACACCCGGTGAATAGTTAGAAAATCTTAAATAATTATACCTATTTTTTTACGAAATAACAAATTTACCGCAAAAAGTATCTAACAACGAGGGATTTATTTGAATTTAATTGGGATTTGTCTGTGCGAGGCGTTACGGCAGGTTTAATAATCGTTTTTTACATGCTTACACGCCAAATTTGATTATATATCTCTCGTGATCAAATACTAATCCTATCACAAGCGGAGTGGCTCACCTCACATCCGTATATTTTGGGAACCGATGAGTGCACCCGCACCACGCGTGCAGCGGCATATGAGATTAGGTGAGAAGCGAGGCTCGCTCCCGACGTGCGCTCATGTTGTGGGAGTCGTGCGACGCAACTACTCTGCGGTCATCGCTCCCGCGGCCGCGCGCTCGCCCAAACTCAAAACCCCATTAAATTGAATTAAACAAGCGCCCCGCCACCTACAAACAATAAAAATAATAAGAGACGAATTGCACCGCCATCAATACTATTAAAACTCCCCCACATGACTCTTGCTCTTCCCATCTCTCTCTCTCCCTCCCAACCATGCCTCCTCCCCACCTCCTCCTCCTGCTACTCCTCGTCGCCGGCGTCGCACCCCAGATCCGCGCTGCCGACGAGGGCTTCGACTTGTCTGACGCTGTCACCGTCGACCCGAGCTTCACCTTCCCCAACCCCAGGCTCCGGCAGGCCTACATTGCGCTCCAAGCGTGGAAGCTCGCCATCTTCTCCGACCCCTTCAACTTCACTGCCAACTGGGTCGGCCCCAACGTCTGCTCCTACTCCGGCGTCTACTGTGCTCCCTCCCCTCCCACCCCTCGCTCACCGTCGTCGCCGGCATCGATCTCAACCATGCCGACATCGCCGGGTTCTTGCCGAAAGAGCTCGGGTTTCTCACCGATCTTGCTCTCTTCCATGTCAACTCCAATCGCTTCTGCGGCGTTGTCCCCGACAGCTTCCGCCGGTTGAAGCTGCTCTTCGAGTTCGATATCAGCAACAACCGGTTCGTCGGCGGTTTCCCGAAGGTGGTGCTCTCCTTGCCCAACCTCAAGTACCTCGACCTCCGCTTCAACGACTTCGAAGGGCCGATACCGTTGGCGCTGTTCGACAAGGATCTGGATGCGATCTTTGTGAACGACAACCGTCTCCGGCTCGGTATCCCGAGCAACCTTGGCAACTCGCCGGTGTCGGTGCTTGTTCTTGCCAACAACGACTTGGGGGTTGCATCCCACCGAGCATAGGCAGCATGGCCGACACGCTCAACGAGATCATCCTCATCAACGACAACCTCACCGGTTGTATCCCGGCTGAGGTCGGCAAGCTCAAGAAGCTCACTGTTTTTGATGTCAGCTTCAACCATCTCCAGGGCCCGCTCCCGGACGCCGTCGGGAAGATGAAGAGCTTGGAGCAGCTCGACGTAGCTCACAATGGCCTAACCGGTGTTATACCGGCGAGCGTGTGCCAGCTCCCGCGGTTGCAGAACTTCACCTACTCCTTCAACTACTTCACCGGCGAGCCGCCGCAGTGTTTGGCCGCCGGCGGCCGGGTCGAGGACGGCAGCATGAACTGCATTGCTGGGAAGGCTGAGCAGCGGTCGGCGACGGTGTGCTCTTCCGATGCGGCCAAGCCGGTGAGCTGCAGCAAGTTCAAATGCGGCGGTGGCCGTCCGCCGGTGATCAAGAAGCCACCCCGACCTCCACCGCCGCCGAAAAGAGGGCCGACCAAGAGTCCGATCCTACGTCCACCGCCGCCGTCATCGGGCTCGTCTCCAGGGTATAGATCTCGACCACCTCCACCTAAACAAGCTACTCCATCACCACCACCAAAGTCGCCTCCTCCGCCGCCGGTTGGGTACAAACCACCTGTGCAACACCAATCTCCGCCGCCGCCGGTGAAGACCACCCCGACGTACCACCACTCGCCGCCCCCTCCGCCGAAGAGCTCGACCTCACCAAGTTACCATCATTCACCGCCTCCACCTTCGCCGCCGCCGCCATATCTGGAAGCTCCGCCTCCTGTCCATCACGTATCAAGCCCGCCGCCGCCTCCGAAGGCCTACCCGCCGACCTTTCACGTCCCTCCTCCTCCTCCGCCAACGGCATCCCCACCTCCGCCGTACAAATACTCCTCGCCGCCGCCGCCACCTCCATCTCCGGTCCCGGTCTCGCCACCGACCCACCATTACACAACGCCTCCCAGCCCGCCACCACCTCCTCCGACACACACACCGGAGCATCCAGTCCTCCCTCCACTCCCCGGGTGCGAGCTTCCGCCGCCTTCTTCTCCGACGCCGCCGACTCCCACCTACCACTACCCCGCCCTCCCGCCGCCGTCTGAACCCTCCCAATGGTTACCGCCGCCGCCACCACCGCCATCCTCCGACCACGGCGCCCCCGTGCCGCTTCCTCCCGTAACGGGTGTGTCCTATGCTTCGCCGCCGCCGCCGGTGATACCGTACTAGCGGAGCTCCGTCGGTTGTCCAGCAGGCCGTCGGACACCGGTCGGTGATGTGGCTCATGCAAAAAACATGAAAAAGAGCATGATTTTTTTTAAAAAATATCGCTCTTTTTCTACTGGCTTTTTGTTGTGTAATTTTTAATAACTAATTAATTTTTATTATTCTAGTAATTGAACTTGCATTATCATGCATTCAGCATTTTTTGTGAGTAATTACATATACATATTTCCAGTTGTTTATACGAATCTATCTTGTGAAATACAATAAATAAATAAATTGTATCATTTATAATCGGTATCTGTTTGTTCTATATTACTCTAAACTTCTAATTTCTAAGCATATAATTTTGTAAGTTGTTGGAGTACAAGTAACGCTTCTTTTCTTCGAACATGAGTCACACGAGGTGCATGGTTATGATTCTCGTTTTATTTATTTATTTTTCTTTATGTTTTGATAATGATCATTATTGATCATCGTGGTTTGTTCTAATATATTATAATTGGTTATGAATATTTTACAATAATTTTGATGTTATACTTAAGTATAAATATGAATTGTTTACAAATAATTCAATAATTTTGTTCCAAGCCAATGAAAAATATTTGGCTTTGATGGTGTGATGGTCAAGGAGTGGGGCTGGGGTCACGTGACGCGGAGATTCTGCCCAGTCTGTCCGAGACCGACAACGACGGTGCCTCCCTCTGATAAGAAATAAAGTTTAAAATGTGGGCCTCGGACAAGCCGGGGATCGGGTCCGGATCTAAGACCGCTTGTCTGGCTTCTCGGCGGGGGTCCGTCGAGCACCTCTCTGGTGGGGCCCGCGCAGATCTGACGAAAAAAGAGTGAATTTATTTGCTCTGACATTGATTTGATGGCTCCTTTGCGGATACACATCTGCATCGTATTATGTTGTTTTTAAACTTGCAACTTGCTTATTACAAATTAAGATAAAATGTTTTATCATATTTGAGGCGTTTTAATTTATGAATAATACAATTTATACACGGAAAAATTATTCATTATTAATAAAACACGGGGAACGTGGAAAAAAGAAAAATTGGGCAGAGATAAGTTTTTTTGATAAAAAAGTTTAAAAATTAACACATGTTTACTTTAAAAAGTTTTAAATATAAAAATAAATTTAATTATTTTTGCAGTAAATATTGACGGGAGAAGATGCAAAAAAAAGAATGCCACTTTTTTTCTATTATTTTAGCAAATTAAATAATTTTTAAGCTAAATTTAATCGAGCCAAATAGAGCTACTGATGGTTGATAGAGTTTATGAACAGTTTTTATGATGAAATTTTTTTTAGTAGTATGATCGTTTAATGCACAAGAAAAACAAAAGTGATAAAATCTTAAAATATCTAAATTCTTGATGACATATATGTTGTTAATATTTAGAATAAAAATATATTAGGTAAATTATTAAAGTTAAGTTAAATATTTTATGGAGGTAAAGTACATTGAACTCTGAGTATTGAGTTTAATCGAGCCAAAGTATTTCTTTTTTTAATTTTGTCCTCAATTCATCTGAGTTAATTAAGTTGGTCGAAAAAGAGACATGAACGGTGTAAAACCGATTTGAATCGGCCCAATTCACAATTTCTGATTTGTCAATTTCAATTTTTCGAATAGGCCTAATATAATTAAGACAACAAAACGATTGAGCATGCTATAGATGCTGTTCTTTCAAGTTAAAGAAGAGACACACAGTTCATTTCACAATGCATCACTTAATAACAAAGACCATATTGCGGTTTCGTAGGAGATCAAACAACTTGTTATATATGTGTGTAAAAAATAGCAGCACCTGCTTGTACCCAGAAATTTCATCAAAGTTGGAGATGGCAAGGCCATACCTGGGCCTCTTCCAATAAAATGCACAAGCACTGTCAACAATCTACCGATTATTTAACTCAGGAAAAAGTTGCAAAAGAAAAGATGAACAAGCAGTACACTTGCCTGGGCAATGTCTTTGTTATTTGAGAACATTGAGACCCACTTGAATTTACTTCCTATCTCTTCCTCCATTATTGGTGCTGTTTTCAGAGACTGCAACGATACTAAATGCATGGCAAAAGCTGTGAAATTAAAAATCTGCATTGTAAAAGAAAAACCCATCACTAAAAACGCAAAATACTGATCAGTGCTTCCCCATTATTGGAAACAGAAACATCTGCAAAACATGGCATGCGCAAAGGGAGTGCAGTAAGTAAGGCAGATTGTAGACCCCCAATTACTCCGAGAGGAAGAAGTGCATGCAATGTTAGCAACTGCTACAGAAATTCTTGTGCAAATGTTAGATATTGCCTTGTGGCAACTGATGCACCTATGAATTTTCTGAAGAAAGAATAATTATGAGAGATGTTCCCCATTATCTGTTATATTTTATAGATAATTAGTGTTTATTTAATGTGTTTTGTGTTTCGAATAATAAAACTTGTCCATGAGTGAGTCTCCTAGGCGAAAAACCCTACTTCTCTTATCTCAAGCTCAAAAAAAAGAAAAGAAATATTTTTGTACCACAGAGCTCAATTTTTGTGCTACCATTTGATTATTTGAATATAATAATAGTGATCTTTTTTATATAAAATGCAATGAGCAATTTATAGATAAATAAATTGAATCAGTATTATTTTTTATATAAAATATATTGAACATAACTAACTTTTAATGAGCTAATATGTGATCAAATTAAAAGTTGCCTCGAGAAAATATGATACCCAAAGCTAAATTTGGAGATAGTAAAGACTACATGTGTAAATAAGCCGAGTTGAGCCAAATCGAGTAGAGATATTTTTGAATTAGACTTGATTTTTGGTAAACTTGTTTAAGTTTATTTGAGTGTTCGATGAACCTTTGACTTATTATGCGTCGAGCAGCTTGTCTAAAATTTGTGGTGTTTAGGCTTAGCTCGTATTAGGCTCGCTATATTTTTAAGCCGAGCGAATATTTGTATTTGGCTCGTGTTTGACTTATATAGGATCAAAAAAATTTTCCAACACCATATAAGTTTAATATAACCTCAATAGTATTTATGAGTCAAATCAAGTCGAGTATTTTTTTGAATTTGAACACATCAAATTAGAGTTTTGAGCCAAGCCAAGTTAAACACTCCTTTTTTCAAGCTCTGTTCATTGTTTAATTAACTATCTATTTCGAGCACAAAATTAACGAACACGAGTTCAAGCTAAATCAAGTCGAACGAAAAATGATTGCGAGCAAGTTTGACTTATTTACACCCCCAGTAAAGACTATTACAATTGTATGTATTAAGAAGAAAGTAAACTAGATTTATGTTTTTGAAAGAACTTAAAATTAAGGGCATTGATAGATTTTATTTTATAAGGTTCTTATTAAAACATATATATTTTTAATAATTATATGTTTTTTCTTAAAAAATTAAATAAGGGCATTTACAATATTTTTCTCATATTTTGTCACTTTGTTTTCTTTAAATCATTTTTTTAAAAATAATACAAATTGTTCTTCCCTCTCCATGCTTAGGAGCCTATGTACTATATTTAAACTTTCGTGTAGCTATGGATGCCCAAAAACTTATTAACATCAAAATAAGTCAATTTTATTAAAAACACTTGGTAAGCTTTTACTTGCTACGGTAAACAAAATGTTAATAAAATAATTATTTTGCATATTATAATTTATTTTAATTGATTTTTAATATATATATATATATGGTTGCATACCAAAATTATAAAATAATTACTAATTAAATTTTTTTAAAAATTGTTCTTATTTTTATTAAATGATTGTTGCGTTTGTTTGAAATTTTCAGTAAATTTTCAACATAATATAGTTTTTTAGATACATAACGTGACTAGAAATTAAATTGAAAATCCTGATCTTATTGTTATAATAATAAAATTATTTATAAGGATTTTTGTAGGTTATTATGAATTTATTGTAGGTTATTTATTATATATAAATAAATTGCCCTAGCCCACAAAAAACTTGGAATGAGAATGAGAGAAATCTTTTCGTCCTACATATCCATACAAACCAAGGTATTATAATTAATCAATCATTACTTAGATTATTAATTATAATATTTAAAATAAATTTATATATATATATTTCTAATTTTATAAGAGTTTAAGAATATTTAAAAACTTTTTTGGTTTGTCACTTGTGTGATTGAAATATAAAAAAACTTATATTTTAAGAATTTTACCTATATTTTATTCTCGTCTTATTTAACACAGCTTTTTTTACAAACTTTTCACTATTATTTTTTATTATGAAAATGGTAAAAAATAATACAAATTT
>JAURVB010003888.1:0-10716 GCA_033002965.1 Piper betle
TCCCAATAGTACATCAAAGCCAATTATCCCGTAGACAATGAAATTCCATACATAGGGTTTCCCTTGTATATCCAAGGATAGGTTAGTCACTCCTAACGTTGTGACTTCCTCGTCTCCCATTGTAGTAGTGACCTTATATGTCTTGGGTATTGCAGACGTTCGGAGTCCTAAACTCTTAACTAATTGGGATAATAGGAACGAATGTGTACACCCTGAGTCAAATGAAACATCCACACTAACATTTTGAATAAGAATTTTACCTCTAACTTGTGTGGTCCTCGTTCTCAGTGTCCTCGATTTCGACCTCAAAAAGTTTTGCCTTCCCATTGTCCACCGATTTTGCAGGTGCTGGGTAGAGATTAGGAACTGGTGTCTTCTCCTTTTCAGGTTGCTCTTGCTGTTGCTTCAAGGGCTGACGATACTCGTTTTGCAGGTGTCCCGTCCTTCCGCAGTTATAGCACCGACGGGGCTCACTGCATGGCCCTGAATGCATCTTGTTGCTATTTTGACATAGTCGATACGGAATCTCCTGAAACTTCCTTTTGCGGTTCCCATCGACATTCCGTTGATAGTTCTGCTGCTGGTGTTCTGTAGACCTGTTTTTGCTACTATCCTGGTTGGCATTCTTATGTTGCATAGTAGCCTTCCCCTGTATCTGTGCACGGACATAGTCGTACACCAACTCATGAGTAGTGGCTGCCTCAATCACTTCGGTTATAGTGCCTCTTGGTGCCGTAGCAACCCTACTCCTCAATTCGGGCTTCAACCCCAGAAAAATTTGTCTGCTCTGGCCCAGGCAGTTGCCAGACTCCCAGGTGCAAATCTCTCCATTTGCAAGAAATTTTTGCATACTCTCGGACTGAATCATCCCTCTGAGTTAGAGTGGCAAATTCTAGTGCTTTCTTCTGGACAACAGACTCAGGAAAATATTGTCCATTGAAAGCTGTTACAAATTCCGCCCAAGGAATGGACGAAATCTCCCGTTGATGGAACACAGTCTTCTCCATGGATTTCCACCAATAGGATGCTTCCTCCTGAAGCATGCATGTCGCCAACCTCACTTGATGGCGATGAGGCACAGAGAAGCTCTAAATGCTTTCTCAGTAATGTCCAACCAGCTCTCCGCCTTCATTGGATCAGTCCCACCAATGAATACCTCAGCTCCGTTCCTCCGGAATTTCTCTACAGTGTATCGATCACTGTCATCCCCAACTGGCAGTACCACTTGTCGGACTACCGGTGGCACTGGGTTTGGAAGTTCCCTCGCTCGCCCGGGTCAGCTATCCCTACCTGCTCTTGGGCGCTCCCCTGGTCCCCATTTGGGACACTACTAGGACCCGCAGCCGAATTTGGAGCTCCATTCCCTGTTACCAATCCCGGTAATCGCTGCGCTATGTTCTGAATCACAGAACTGGTATTATCTGAAGCCTGCGCAAGTCCCTGTATGGCCGTCAAAATTTGGCCTAACACACTCTCCACGTTCGTGTCCGACTGCGCAGCTTGGCTCGACTTCCTTCGGGTGCCTGCCATCTAAAATTTATTCCGTTATGGTTCATTAAATTTTTTTTCAATGATTACTTCGGTTTGTTAGTGAGTCCACTAATTCCCTAATGACATACCCCATTGGAGAAAGATAAATATTGGACTCTTCAACAAGGTACTTGAGTCATAAGATGTGAGCTTTTGGGAAACCTTGCTCTGATACCACCTGTAACGACCCGCCATTTGTCACAACATTGTGGGCCTAGCTGGCCAGGTGTTACTCACAATTAAGCAAATATGTCTAACATTTTTTAACAAAAACATATATAAAGATCCCACAGTCTTAGACCGTTTCCCAGTAGCCACACTTATTTCTCAAATAAATAAAAAAGGAGTCCTCATATTTATTTTGCTCCATGCCCTGGTTGTCAATCACCTAATTTCATATCTGCACACCTGCGGAGGCAATTCCGCGTTAGTGATTACAACACTAAGTAGTATAATAGATAAAACAAATCAAGTACATTCCACTATTTCCTTATGTTTATTTTAATATGCGGTGGAGCGATTCCGCTATACTCCAAAACAATGCGGAGGAGGTATCCGCTGTGATCCGCACACCCCGGCCGTAGCCCTTTTGTGGGAGGCTACCACTACCGTCTCCAGTGCCAGTGCCTCGCACACCCCGGCCGTAGCCTTTTTGTGGGGAAGCTATCACTGCACTCTGGTGATTGCTACGCCCCGTTTGTGGGGAACCTCTCACTACCAATTCTAGTGCCAATGCCTCGCATACCCCGGCCGTAGCCTTTTTATGGGGAGGTTATCACTGCACTCCAGTGCTAGTGCCTTGCACACCCCGGCCGTAGCCTTTTTATGGGGAGGCTATCACTACACTCCAAAACAATGTCGATGCATTGCACAATTTACGCACATAATACGACCCAATGTCGGACTGAGTCAATTCTTTGACCCCGGTTGCACTCGGTGCATGGTGGTCGAATCTGGGCTCAGGCCGACCTAGGATACCAACAAGGAAAGTACGATGTTCTACCTGTTATACGTACTTGACTTGTGATTTTGTCTGACTGTGACCCGTGAACCCTAATCTGAATGAGGGCATAAAATTGTACATTAGTATAATTTTATTTTGCATGAACCTACATGCAACTTACATGACTAATATGCTATCAATTTTAAATGATGTAATTAGTTCATGTTAGTCTTCATTTCTTATTAAACTTTTGCAATTCTAATAATAATTAATTATTAATTATCCCCATCCAAATCCCCATTATCTAATTGATAATTTTATTATTAACATGTCCCATACTTAATTCTTTTGTATTTACCATATATTCTAACTCAACCGCATCGAGTTCTCCCATATTTACCTGGTTCCATTCTACTTTAACAATTCATTTAACCGACCCCAAAGCTCCCAGCTTTATTGTAGTCAACCCGTGAAAGCCGGTATTTTCATCATGCATGGCGACCAACTAGTAACGTGGCGGCCTCCATTTGCCGCCATGGCGTCTCCAACTTGGCCACATCACCTCACCAGTCTTGGCGACCCCATTCCGGCCACCCAATCAGCAACCCCGACCTGACCATGGTGACTCCATGTCGGTCACATAATCAGCCCATGACCCTTGGCATCTACCCTAGTCAGCCACATAAACAGCACCCGACCAGACCCATGACGACTACTCTAGTCGGCCACATAAACAACACCCGACCAGCATGTCTTCTTTCCTTCCACCCAATTTCAGACCCCATCTTCTATCTACCCCACTGATCCGATTGGAAAAACCCCAAAGATCCAATCTCTATCCGCTGCTATCTCATGATACTCGGACTACACCCTATATGGGGACCTTAATTTCACCATTAATGGTGGCCGACCAGCAGCCATGGCGACCATGTCCTGCCCCATCAAGGTGACGACCAGCACCACCCCAGGTGGCGACCAGTCTGCACTTTCAATGGCGGATCCACGTCTGGCCAGCAACACCACCCATGGCAACACCGACCTGTTCTCCCCTCGGATTTCAGACCTGCGTGCCTCCTCCATGGTCTGTTTTGGCCCTCCTAGGTGAGTCCATCCGGCCAGCATCACCGTTGGGAGCAATTCCCACCTCCAACACGTCAACCCTGCACCATGGAAGGAAACATGGCATGGTTGCTACCCGGTGGGATTGAACGTTGGTATCCATGAATTTATTTAAATTATTTACCCGCTACCCGGTTAATTATTAATTACCCGGTTAAGTAAACCATACTATTTAACCGTTTAAACTAGTAAAGTGAACCGTATCACTTACCCATTTACCTGGCAACGAAGTGTGTTTTCATATACCCTAGGCCTTCTTTCATTATATAAGGAGAAGAGAGGGCGTCATTCACATAAGTCTCTTTGGACAGACGCCGGTTTCCCTTCTTCTGGTAAGTTTCTTCCTCTCTTCTTCTTAGTTTGCAAGCATACATATGATAAAAATTATAATAAACTAGATAATCATGGAAACTAAAACCTGAAATCAACAAGAAAAAGGAGAATTAAACTGGACAAGAACCAGAAATCCACCCAGGAATGTAAATTGCTGCCGTGCAGCAATTCTTGGTTGCTTGTGATTAATTACAGCAACAAGTCATAATCTTTTGCTGATCAATTCCTGCATCAACGTCCTTATGCATGTTGTAGTAATTATAAGTTAGATTTCATAGAATTTATGGCCAAGGATGGCAGCACGTCCTGCTGAATTGCATCAACAGCACCATGGCGATTGTGTCACAAACAGTTGCATATAAACACGCAACAGTGTAGTGTTTCTCTTCTTCTGGGCATTGGGTTGTTGTGCGGGAAGAAGGGTCGCCTTGAGCGGTGCTGCTGGCCACGTCGGAGTCGCCATAGCAGCAGGTTGAGGTTGCCATGGCTGCTGGTTAGTCGCCTTGGTGGTGCAGAACAAGGTCGCCCTAGATAGTTGCTGCCAATTGGATTGCTAGGGAAGGGAAACAATTGGTGAAGGACATGATCTGGATTTGGGTCGAAGGAGAAGAGGTTGGAGTGGTTTTGGGTGGAGAAGAGAAAGACTGACGGGAAAGAAGAAGAAGATTGGTTTTGGGTAGACTGACGGGAAGAAGAAGAAGAAGAAGAAGAGGATGGCAGTTTTGTAATTTCTGTTTGACTCAATACGGGTTGAGTTAAAAATCATAATAATAATACCAACTCGTATTAAAATCATTAAAATAATTAATTTAAAGGGATACGAGTTAAGTGGCCAAAATAATAAATTTATAAATTATTACATGAAATTAATAAATTTCGATCAGGATAAACGGTAATTAATTAATCGGCTTATTAAAAGCGATTAACTTAAATTGAAGAGTTATGAGGAATATTTAATAAAGACTTCACCTTTATCATATAAAATTTATATTTGATAAATAAAACGATTATTCTTATAATAAATTCGTAAAGTAAAATAATGGATCAATAAAAGATAATCGTGTAGAAATCACGAGATAGCATAATTAATTAAATAAAGAAGTGTTGAACCTTATTGAATTAAATAAATTAATTAATGTGGCATATATTAAATATTTAGTTGCGTGCATTTTCGACGCGAGTAAAATTATACTAATGTATAATTTTATGCCCTCATTCATATTAGGGTTAGTGGATTACAGTCGGACGAACCCACAAGTCAGGTACGTATAATAGGTAGAACATCGTATTTTCCTTGTTGGTAGCCTAGGTCGGCCTGAGCCCAGATTCGACTACCATGCACCGAGTGCAACCGGGGTCAATGAATTGACTCAGTCCGACACTGGGTCGTGTTATGTGCGTGAATTTTGTAATGCATCGACATTGTTTTGGAGTAGTGATAGCCACCCCATAAAAAGGCTACGGCCGGGGTGAGTGAGGCACAGCGATTCCTCCATCGCACTGGAGTGCAGTGATAGCCGCCCCATAAAAAGACTACGGCCGGGGTGTGTGAGGCACTGGCACTAGAGTTGGCAGTGAGAGCTTCCCCACAAACAGGGCATAGCAATCACCTGAGTGCAGTGATAGCCGCCCCATAAAAAGGCTACGGCCGGGGTGTGTGAGGCACTGGCACTGGAGTGCAGTGATAGCTGCCCCATAAAAAGGCTACGGCCAGGGTGTGTGAGGCACTGGCACTAGAGTTGGCAGTGAGAGCTTCCCCACAAACGGGGCATAGCAATCACCTGAGTGCAGTGATAGCCGCCCCACAAAAAGGCTACGGCCGAGGTGTGCAAGGCATTGGCACTGGAGTGCAGTGATAGCCTCCCCATAAAAAGGCTACGGCCGGGGTGTGCGAGGCACTGGCACTAGAATTGGTAGTGAGAGCTTCCCCACAAACGGGGCATAGCAATCACCCGAGTGCAGTGATAGCTACCCCACAAAAAGGCTACGGCCGGGGTGTGCGAGGCACTGGCACTGGAGACGGTAGTGGTAGCCTCCCCACAAAAAAGGCTACGGCCGGGGTGTGCGGATCACAGCGGATACCTCCTCCGCATTGTTTTGGAGTATAGCGGAATCGCTCCACCGCATATTAAAATAAACATAAGGAAATAGTGGAATGTACATGTTTTGTTTTATCTATTATACTACTTAGTGTTGTAATCACTAACACGGAATTGCCTCCGCAGGTGTGCAGATACGAGATTAGGTGATTGACATCCAGAGTATGGAGCAAAATAAATATGAGGACTCCTTTTTTTATTTAATTGAGAAATAAGTGTGGCTGCTGGGAAACGGTCCAAGACTGTGGGATCTTTATATATGTTATTATTTATAAAAAATGTTTGACATAATTACTTTACTTTTGAGTAACACCTAGCCAGTTAGGCCCACAATATCGTGAAAAATGGCGGGTCGTTACATAAAGTACATGGAAGCACCCTTTCACCGTAATTCCTTTAACCGGGTAATTTGGTAATCAAGCATGATCCACTTAACCATTTCACTTAACCTGTTAAATGGGTACATGGTACGGTTCACTTAAATGGTTAATTGGATAAATAATGTAGTCGACTCGACCGATTCAACTAGAATTATCCAATTAAAAATTACTTTTCAATTAACCGGGTAATTCATACTTATCCAGCTAACGAATTTTTTCCCACGTTCGATGCCACTGCGTCGAACGTCATTATTATTATTTTATTATTATTATATATATTATTTATATTATTATTTTTTCGGGTCTTTACAGATTTATAGCAAAAGAGAATAATAAGGAAGTCCAACTTTATTATCAACTCACCCTACCTGGGTTGGTAAAAGAACCACCAAGTACACTTCTATTCTTGAGTCCCAAAGCTGCTCACATGCGGAGGCAATTCCGCGTTAGTGATAAAACCACTAAGCCGCATAATTAAATGAAATAAGTCAATATAATCCATATTATCATTTCACTCATTATTATTATTATTATTACACAATCAAAGAGTAAGTATCCCTCAGGTCATTCTAAGATTAGTAATTTGTCTCTCAGGTCATTCTGAGATTAGTAAAAGTCGACATCCCAGCTCATTCTGAGATTAGAAAACGTCTCCCAGGTCATTCGGAGATTAGGTGGTCTCCCAATTCATTTTGAGATTAGTCATGGTCTCCCAGTTCATTCTGAGATTAGAAATCGTCTCCCAGCTCGTTCTGAGATTAGATTGTCTCCCAATTCATTTTGAGATTAGTCATGGCCTCCCAGTTCATTATGAGATTAAAAATCGTCTCCCAGCTCATTCTGAGATTAGTGCCGACAAAGGCTACCAATTTGGGAAAATACAACATTTCATATAGTTATACCAGTTTGGGAAAATATAACATTTCAAATAATTATATGGACAATACAACATTCCAAATAATTACACAGACAATATAACATTTCAAATAATTATACAGACACACATAGTAATATTAAAGGTACGGCCCCGTGTCGGACTGAGTCAATTCCTTAACCTCGATTGCGTTATAGCGCATGGTGGTCGAATCTGGGCTCAGGCCAACCAGGGGTGCCAAGAAGTGAAAGTACAACATTTCAAATGTTTATACGGACAATATAACATTTCAAATAATTATATGGACACACATAGTAATTTTAAAGGTGCGGCCCCGTGTCGGACTGAGTCAATTCCTTGACCCCGATTGCGTTATAGCGCATGGTGGTCAAATCTGGGCTCAGGCTGACCGAGGATGCCAACAAGAGAAAGTACAACATTTCAAATGATTATATGGACCTGGAAATTTCGAACTCATAGCTGCGACCAATGATCCTAATCTGAACGAGAATATAAAATTATACATAAGTATAATTTTATTCGAGTAGAAATACATGCAACTAAATATCTAATACATATATATATCATTATTAAAATTTTGACAATATATCACGTAACAATTCAAAAATATTAAATATTAAATTCTCAACAAATCTAGTGAGATAATTAATTATTCATGTGATATAATCATTTGAGTCCTACTTTACATTTTATATTAATTATCTAAATCATAATTAATACCAAACAGTTGATAAAAATAATTATTACTAATAAACATGTATTTAATTTTTCCTTTACGGTGATAATTACTTAACCCCAATCTTGATGATTTAGTTTACAGTTATAATTTTTAATCGCTACTATTATTTACAGCAATTTAATTAATTAAGTTATTCAATCAAATTATTTAAAATATTTTGTATTATTTTATTTCATAAATATTATTAATACAGCTATTTTAATTTATTCGACTATATAGAGTTTCGAACTTTATTTATTTTAATTATGCTATTTAGGTTCGACGCGAGTGATTGCTACCCGACTATAGTTTAATAACCCATTTTCTACATTACTGACTCGTTATTAAAATAATCATTTTATTTACCTAATATTAAATTTAATATGGTAAAGGTAAAATATTTATTTTATTAATTACTTATAACCCTCTGATTTAATTTAATCGCTTGAATTACGCCGCATTAATTATCAACCGTTTATCATTACCGTATTTTTATTACTCGTGCCGATTTCATTTAATAATTAGTTAGTTTAGTCAACTTTACCCATAACCCATTAAAATAATTATCTTTAAAGATTTATTACGTGTTCGTATTATTTTTAACAGGAGTCGGTATCGAGTCAACCCATATTTACAAAACTGCCACCCTTCTTCTTCATCTTCTTCTCGTCTGCCAGTCTTCTCTGCACCAAAAACCTAGACTGCGTCCTTCTTCTCCATCCCTTTTCTTGGCACGCAAACCCAGAATCACGTCCTCCCTCAACATTAACCTTCTCCAGCAACCAATTGGAAGCCTAAAGTGCGTGTTTTATAGCAGTTAACCAAGACGACCATGTGCTGCACCATGGCGCCCAACTCCTGGCCTGTTCTTCTTCTCCCAGCCTCAAGACCCCTCCTTTCTTGCACCTTGCTCCAATTCAGATGTTCCATGACCTCAGGCCGGCCTCAAAATAGTAAGGATCAGCCACCTTTGGACGTTGCATGGAGTATGGTCGTCCTCCCCACTTCTGCACGTCGCTGCCATGAATTCCGGCGAGAAGGTGGTCTGTAGTGGATTGTTCCGGCGGCCTGAACTACTGTGATGGAACCCATGATGCTGTCGACGAAGCACAACCGGCATTTACCCCTCTGAAGCTTCCATTACAGCATCAATTGCAGCAGAACGTCGCCACTTCCGTCACCCTTGCAACTCCGCCCCCTCACAGCTGCAATTCCGCCACCCACCGGAAAACCAGGGACGTGGCGAGCCCCCCTTCGAGCCAGCAGCAAGAGAGGTCGTCGGGGTGTGAGGGACTGCCTTGCAATTGTTCTTACGGTCGCCCATCTTGCCAAAGTTTCAGGCTACTCGGCCATGGACGGGATTCCAATTTCAGTTCAGTTTAGTTCTTTTCTTGTTGATTTACAACTTTAATTCCCATGATTAACAAGCTTACTATCAATTAAAAATATGCATGCAAGAAAATTAAGAAGAGGGAGATAGGAAGGATACCCAAGCAAGGAAGATGCCAGCTCCGGTAAGGAAGAGGAGAAGAAGATGAGAGCGTAATGACGCCCCCTCACAATTTATAAAATGAAAAATGACGTCCCTTCACCAAAAATGGCTAGGGTATGTGAAAACACACCAACACCCGTATTTTATTCCTTTAACCAGGTAGCCGGGTAAATAATAAAATATTTAACTGGGTAATCGGCTAAATAATAAAATATAATAATTAACCGGGTAAAATTTA
Organism: Piper betle; assembly: GCA_033002965.1. Classification (NCBI taxonomy): domain Eukaryota; kingdom Viridiplantae; phylum Streptophyta; class Magnoliopsida; order Piperales; family Piperaceae; genus Piper; species Piper betle. The sequence goes on from JAURVB010003888.1 coordinate 9,748, forward strand.
CCGTGTATTGGATATAACACGTTCGGTCCTTCCCGAACCGCGCTTTTTTTTTTTCGCGGAAATATTTTGTCCCCGAAATATCATAACAGGCAACAAAACAATTATGATTAACCTTAATTATTTCTTCGGGATCAGTTCATGCTTCTACAAATATAAAGCTCCTATGCCACAAACAGGCTAGGGTATTTCCTTGCCATTTCTTGTTCTGTCTCCCATGTAGCTTCCTCTGACAGCTAATTTTTCCACAATAATTATTCAATCAAATTATTTAAAATAATTTGTATTATTTTAATTCATAAATATTATTAATACAACTATTTTAATTTATTCGACTATATAAAGTTTCTGATCTTTATTTATTTTCATTATGCTATTTAGGTTCGACGCGAGTGATTGTTACCCGACTATAGTTTAATAACCCATTTTTTACATTACTGACTCGTTATTAATATAATCACTTTATTTACCTAATATTAAATTTAATATGGTAAAGGTAGAATTTTATTTTATTAATTACTTATAACCCTCAGATTTAATTTAATCTTTATTATAGTTGATGTACAGAAATTCTGAAGACAGAAATTTTTATAAGGAGGAGAGGTCGTAAAACCCCATATTTTGGTTAGGGTTTCACCCAATTTTAGTTTTTCCCAGTTCGGCTCAGTATCGAGTCGGTTCAAGCGAGCTTGAGCCAGACTAATTTTCAGAATATGAGTATGGGGCCTAGATAGCCATAAGAGCATGTTATGAATGCTGAGTATACCTGACATGCATATGATGGTTTCGGTTATAATACTGTATAGAATGAGTTATCAGTGTATACACGAGGTATAGATAATGATTTTTATGAGTTAGCCAGGATTTTAGGCCTAGATTTGGGCCGTTGCATCGTTTAATATCTGTTTGGGATTTTTAGGGTATCTGACTACATGCATTAGAGGATTTTGGAACATTGGTTCATATTACATG
>JAURVB010003889.1:0-41250 GCA_033002965.1 Piper betle
GGGTTAGCCGACCTAACCGGGGCCTGTAACATGCCGGTTCGGTTCACGAGCGTGAACCGGATTTGGGGTGTTACACCCACTATCACCCTCCTGGGTGTTGCCTGGTCCCCCGCCTTTTCCGTGTCTGTTTCCCCTCCTCCCCCAGAACCTTTGTTTTTCTTCTCCCACCCACTGCCAGCTCCCCCCCCCACTATCACCAACTGGGCATTGCCGGCCCCGCCGCTGCCCCCTCGGCGTTTCATCTCCTCCTCCCCCCCGCTTCCTCTATTTCCCAATCGTCGGTGATGACATTTTGTTGAGGGAAGGAAATGAGGCGGTGACAGCACCAGCGAGCAGTCGGTCACCGACTATGGTGCGACAAAACAGAAGGGGGCAAGGGGAGGGGGGGTGGAAGGAAAAGCGATGGTGGTTTTCTAAAAAATATGACTTGCTCTATACTCGAGTCAATATTAAGAAATAAATTAAATTAAATTAAATTAAATAATTTCATAATAAAAATATGACTCACTCCCGACTCGAGTCAATATTACGAAATAAATTTAAAAAAATCAAAAATAATTTTGTAATAAAAACTTGACTCGTACTTGAATCGAGTCAATATTATGAAATAAATTTTTAAAAAATCACAAATAATTTCATAATGAAAACTTGACTCTCGTGATATTGACTCGCTCCAGACTCGATCCCGGATTGAGTCAAGTTCTTATTACGAAATTAGTTCATTTAACAAAAATTATTTAGTAATATTGACTTGAGTTAGGAGCGAATCAAGTTTTAATTTTTACTTTTTAAAAAAATTATCTTATAATATTAACTTGAGTCGATTGCAAGTCAAGTTTTTATTCCTAAATAATTTTTTTTAAAAAAAATTATTTAGGAATAAAACTTGACTCGATCCCAACTCGAGTCAAGTTTTTATTACGAAAATTATAATATTTTAAGAAAAAGTTATTTATTAATATTGTCTCGAGTCGAGAGAGAGTCAAAATTTTATTTTATACTATTTTATTTTTAATTTTTTTAAAAAAATTATTTCGTAATGTTAATTTGAGTCGGGAGCAAGTCAAGTTTTTATTACAAAATTGCCATTGTCATTTCCTCCCCCTACACCTTTGTTTTGTCGCACCACTGCCGGCAGTTTGGGGGGGGGGGTGCTCCTGTGGGCTGGGGTGAGGGCATGGGGCGCGGTTGCGGGCATGGATAGGGGTGGAAGGGGGCAGGGAACGTGTGGGGGGGCTGCAACTGCGGGCTGAAGGGGGCCCGCAGTGGCGGGGGGGTGGAAGGGGGGCCGCGGGTGTCGGCGGGGGCATGGCTGGGAGCTGGGGTGCGGCTGTGAGTTGGGGAGCGGCTGTGAGCGGGGAAGGACATCCGGGGGGGGGGGGTGCACTGTGAGCGCAAGGAAAGTATGGGAGGGAAGGGGTGGGGGGAAAACGTCAAATGATTGATGGCCACTGGATTTGGATCCAACAGCCCGCAACACCTTGCCAATCCCCACCCCGCCGCGCATGAGGATGGCCGAGAAAAAGAAAATTATGTTTTTCTATCCCCACGCCGTTGCCCACCCACGCGTCCCCTTCACTCCTGCCCACCGCGCCCTCTCGGCTTGCCCGCCAGCCTCGTCTGCACGCCGCCCGCCGCACTCGCCCCCTTGTTTTGGTGGGCCATCTTGGGTCACTCGGGGAAGAGTCGAGAATGGGGAGGACGAGGCTAGGATGGTCGCCAGGGTTGGTGGCCACCAGTGACGCATGAAAGGTGGGCAGCAGTGGGTGGTCGGGAAGGAAATCAGCAAGGGGAAGAAAGGGAGGTGGTGGCGAGGCATCTCGACTAGCAGCGGGCGGCCGGTGGTGGCATGGTGCGACAAAATAGAGGGGTGGCGCCCCAAAATAGGGGAGAGGAAATGGACGATGGTAATTTTATAATAAAAACTTAACTAGCTCCCGAATCGAGTCAATATTACAAAATATATCCTGAAAAATATTAAAAAAATATACTAAAATGTCATACAATAAAATAATTGAATTCTAACTCAAATAACATGCTCTATACCTAAACCTAACATGTTATTTGAGTTAGAACTCGATTATTTTATTATATGGTATTTTACTGTATTTTTTCATATTTTTCAGGATATTTTTCGTAAAATTATTGAGTTCTTTTTGAATAGAGTGGTGGCGTGAAGCAGGAAATAGGCAGGGGTAGTTTTATAATAAAAACTTGAGTCGCTCCTAACTCGAGTCAATATTACAAAATACATCCTAAAAAATATAAAAAAATAGAGTAAAATACCATAAAAAAATAATCCATTAGAATTCAATTGTTTTATTTTATGATATTTTCTTGTATTTTTTAATGTTTTTTTGATATATTTTGTAATATTGACTCTAAGTCGGGAGCCGAGTGTGTCAAGTTTTTATTACGAAACTCCCCTATCTATTTTCTTCTTCGCGCCACCACTCTGTTCAAAAAGAACTCGATTATTTTACGAAATATATCCCCAAAAATATAAAAAATACAGTAAAATACTATAAAACAAAATAATCGAGTTCTAACTCAAATAGCATGTTAGGTTTAGGTTTAGAGCATGTTATTTGAGTTAGAACTGAATTATTTTATTTTATAACATTTTATTGTATTTTTTAATATTTTTTAGGATATATTTCGTAATATTGACTCGATTCAGAAGCAAGTTAAGTTTTTATTACGAAATTACCATCATCTATTTCCTCTCCCCTATTTTGGCCCGCCTCCCATCTATTTTGCCACCAGGGACGCCTCGCCACTACCTCCCTTCCTTACCCTCTCCCTACCGATTTCCTTCCCGACCACCCACTGCCGCCCACCTTCCATGCGTCGCTACCGGCCACCAACGGCAATGACCTCCGACGACCGTCCTAGCCTGGCCCTCCCCCCCCCCACATTCCTAATTCTTCCCTGGGTGACCCAAGGTGGCATGCCAATACAAGGGGGCGGGCGGCGAGCAAGCGAGGTGGGTGGGCACGGTGAGTGGGCGCGGCAGGAGGGAGCGGAGGGGATGCGTGGGGGGCCGACAGCAGGGGCCCGGATGGCAAACATTGGCTGTGGCGTGGGGAATAGAAAAAACATACTTTTTTTCTCAGCCATCCTCATGCTCAGTGGATTGGGGGGGGGGTGATTGGCAGGATGTTGCAGGCCATTGGATCACAATCCAACGGCCAGCAGCCCATGCGCTGCCTATGTGCTACCTTTCTTGGCAGTGCATAGGAGCAATCTCATATATATATATATATATATATATATATATATATATACGGGGGGGGGGGGGTAGCTACTATGCACTGCCCCCTTTTGGCAGCGTTCCAACGCTGCCAAATGTGGATCATTGGATTTAATCCAACGGCCCACAACAATCTCCCCCTCCTCCTCTTCTTTCTTTTGGTGCCCCTCAGCCGTGGTCCTCCGCTGCCCCCTCGGTCACGGCCCCCACCGCCCCTCGATGGCGTCCCCCTGCCACTACCCTTAGACGCCCCCTCGACTGCGGCCCCCCGCCTCCCTCGACCACGGCCCCGCCGCCCTCAGCTGTTACCCCCGCCACCCTTGGCCGATGCCTCCCCCCACCCCTAGGCCGCCACCTTCCTCGCCTGCTCACGGCCGCTTGCGCCCAGCCGTCGCCTCATGTTTTTCATCCGGCCCACCCACCCCCGAGGTTGCGACAGTGACAGCATTGGCTAGCCGGCCACCAGTAGCGAGGTCGCCGACAATGGGGTGGCGCGGCGAAACAGTGGAGGGAGAAGAAACAAGGGAGGGTAGTTTCGTAATATAAACTTGACTCGAGTAAGGATCGAGTCAAATTTTTATTACAAAGTAAATTTTAAAAAGAATAAAATAATTTCGTAATAAAAAGTTGATTTGATCCCAACTTGAGGTAATATTACAAAATAAATTTTAAAAAATAAAATAATTTCATAATAAAAACTTGAATTGATCCCGACTTGAGGTAATATTACGAAATAAATTTTAAATTAAATAAAATAATTTTGTAATAAAAACTTGACTCGCTCCCGATTTGAGTCAATATTATAAAATGTATCTCAAAAAATATAAAAATATAGAATAAACATTGTTAGCCTTGTCCCCCCCATTCCTGACTCTTCCCATGGTGACCCATGGTGGCGCGCCAAAATAGTGGGGCGGGCGAGGCGAGGTGGGCGAGAGCGGAGGGGGCGCACAGGCGGCTGACAGCAAGAGCCCGGGCGGCGGATGTTGGCTGTGGCGTGGAGAACAGAAAAGAACATAATTTTTTTCTCGGCCAGGGGGGGAATTTGCAGGGTGTTGCATGCCATTGGATCACAATCCAATGGCCAATCGCCCATACGCTGCCTATGTGCTGCCTTCTTGGAAGCACATAATAACTGCCCCCTTTTGGCAACGTTGGAGCGTTCCAATGCTGCCAAATGTAGGCCGTTGGATTTGATCCAACAACCCACAGCAATCTACCCTCCCCCACCCCTGGGCCGCCACCTTCCTCCCCTACTCCCGCCAGCAGCCACAATGAGCTTTGCCCGCTTACAGCCGCCCGTGCCTAGTTGTCGCCCCAGCTGCCGCCTCACGTTTTCCATCAGCGCACCCACCCCTGAGGCGGCGACAACGACAACGTTGGCTAGCCGGCAACGAGGTCGTTGGCAATGGGGTGGCACAGCGAAATAGAGGAGGGAGAAGAAACATGGGAGGGTAGTTTCGTAATATGAACTTGACTCGAGTTAGGATCGAATCAAGTTTTATTACGAAATAAATTTTAAAAAGAATAAAATAATTTCGTAATAAAAAGTTGATTCGATCCCGACTCGAGGTAATATTATAAAATAAATTTTAAAAAATAAAATATTTTCGTAATAAAAACTTGACTTAATCCCTCGGGATCAAGTCAAGTTTTTATTACCAAAGTATTTTATTTTATTCCCGCTGCCCCCACGGCCGCGGCCCCCAGCCACCCCCTCGGTGGCGTCCCCCCCCGCTGCCCCTTGACTACAGTCCTCGGCCGCCCTCGACCGCTGCCCCCCGCCACCCTCGGACATTGCCCCCCTCCCACCCCTTGGTTGCCACCTTCCTCCCCCGCTCCAGCTAGCAGCCACAATACGCATCGCTCGCTTACGGCTGCCCGTGCCCAGCTGCCAGCTCACATTTTCCATCTAGCCCACTCACCCCCGAAGCGGCGACAATGACTGCGTTGGCTAGCCAGCCGCCGGCAGCGAGGTCGCTGGCGATGGGGTGGCGTGGCGAAACAGAGGAGGGAGAAGAAACATGGGAGGGTAGTTTCGTAATATAAACTTGACTTGAGTCATGATCGAGTGAAATTATATTATGAAGTAAATTTTAAAAAGAATAAAATATTTTTGTAATAAAAAGTTGATTCGATCCCGACTCGTGGTAATATTATGAAATAAATTTTTAAAAATAAAATAATTTTGTAATAAAAACTTGACTCGATCCCGACTCAAGGCAATATTATGAAATAAATTTTAAAATAAATAAAATAATTTTGTAATAAAAACTTGACTTGGTCCTGACTCGAGTCAATATTATAAAATGTATCCCGAAAAATATTAAAAAATAGAATAAAATACCATAAAATAAAATACTATATTATGTCTAGTTATAGTGGATTATTTTATTTTATGGTATTTTATTCTATCTTTTCATATTTTTTAGATGCATTTTATAATATTGACTTTAGTAAAGAAGGAAATAGGCAAGGGTAGTTTTCTAATAAAAACTTGACCCACTCCTCATTAGAGTCAATATTATGAAATACATCTAAAAAATATTAATAAAAAATATAGTAAAATATTATAAAATAAAATAATAGAGTTCTAATGGATTATATTATTTTATGATATTTTACTTTATTTTTTGTAATATTGACCATCAATATTATGAAATACATTTCAAAAAATGTGAAACAAAAAACTAACTTGGTCTCGACTCGAGTGAAGTAAATAAAAAATGGACTTGGTATCGACACAAGTCAAGTCAATAAAAAAATAACTCGGTCTCTTCTTAACTCTATTTTGGAAAGGCTCAAGGTGTTATAATAAAATTATTTTATTCTTTTTAAAATTCATTTTGTAATAAAAACTTGGCTCAATCTGAATTTGAGTCAAGTTTTTATTACAAAATAAATTTTAAGAATAAAATGGAATATTTTCGTAATATTAACTTGACTTAAGTCGGGATTAAGTCAAGTTTCCATTACAAAATTATTTAATTTTTTTAAATTTATTTCATAATATTAACTTGACTCAAGTTGAGATCGAGTCAAGTTTTTTTACGAAATTATTTAATTCTTTTTAAAATTTATTTCATAATAAAAACTTTACTCGATCCTAACTCGAGTCAAGTTTTTATTACGAGACTACCTTCCTCTCCTCTATTTCTTCCCCCTTTGTTTCGCCATGCCAACCCACTGTCGGCAACGTCATTGTCGGCCACCCATTGCCTTGTCGCTGCCTCGGGGGTGGGTGGGCCGACTGGAAAATGCGCGATGGCGATGGGGCGTAGGCGACCGTGAAAAGGTGGAGCTCATTGCCAATAGGCAGGGATGGGGGGAGGGGGTGGAGGCAAGGGCAGGGCCGCAGTGCTGGCTGGGAGGGTGGGGTGGTGGAAGGTGGCACCCAGGGTAGGGGGAATGCGGGGGCCGCTATTGCAAGTAGGGCAGGGGAGGAAGGTGGTAACCTAGGGGGGGGAGCGACGCTAGGGGTGTCGCAATGGCTACAAACTGTGGCGGTGGGGGACGACGGCTGTATGTGAGGCCAGGAGGCAGGATCAGTGGTGGGGCAAGGGCAAAGCAGGACCGGGCGACAGCAGAAAGCGGTTGTGGGGAGGGGGAAACATAGAGTAGATTGTGGGCTATTGGATTTCGATCCAACGACCCACGATCTATGCACTGCGCTTCAAAAACGTTGTAGCCCAGAGTAGATTTTTTGTATATATATATAGCCTGCAGACAGAATCTTCTCCTAGTAGATGCGATTCGGAAATGGAGTTCGTAAGTTCCAGAACATAAGAGCTGAAGATGTAATGTGGCTTGGCGGATACTGTTGACGCCTTCCTAAAAATTGTTGTATGCTTTATTCATATCCCAAGTGATAACGTGCGAGATTCAAATTATACCAAATTAGATAATTTCAATATAAAGCTAAATGGAAATATAGTAATTTATCACCGTGTGTAAACAACACAAGTGCAAATCAAGATTGCAACATATATATTTTTTTCCACACTTGGCACTTCATGTGGAGCTGTGAAGATTGCATTCCAGTGGGAAACCGTTTATTTCAACAAAAACAAAAAAGAAAGAAAAAAAGAAGAGAAAAGAAAAAAGTGGAACGGTTCGAAAAAGAAAACACGACGGAGATGGCAAAACGGACGATCCAAAGAAGATAGATAAATAAATATTTAAGAAACTATGGCTCAATAATGTCTTGCGTATGTTATTTTGTCAGTTCAAGAACAAAAGAAGCAATCATCACTGTTACAGTACCATTTTACCTGCAATTTTTTTCAAAGCATAAATCCCAACTAAATAAGATATCACTATCAAATAAGCTTACCCAAAATTATGTTACCATATATGTGCCAACTTCAATGCATCGTACGGCCCCAAGAATCTGCACAAGCATGGCGAGCAACTGTTCTTGATCAGGCGACACCTACAGCAGCAAATAACATCGAAAATTACACAACCATACAAGACGATGAACAATGTCCCCATTCCAAACCCTAAACAACCAAATAGACCATGTCCCACGCAAACAAACACCTCCAAACCAGCTAAATAGTCCCCTAAAAATACGTACAACACCAAGCTCAAATCTTCTCACATCACCACAATTTCACAAACAACATGCAAGCCAAGCTGCATTTGACTACCGGGCATTGAAGCAGTCTCCTCTCACAGCTCACGCATCACCGACAACCCCAACAGCGCCACCATCAGAAACCCCTCCCTCCAAAACCCCAATGCCAACAAAGAAACGAACAACAGAAAATAGACGAAGAAGAAACCTCAGGCTCGTTGGTGTTGGCGAGGATGTACTCGTACAGATACGGAGTGACCGAGATGACCTGCTTACCGCCTTACAAGGGATCGCCGGCGCCGAAGAATGCGGCGATAAGTTAGGAGGGAGACGAAGGACAGCGAAACCATCGGAAGCGGCGCGACGTGCGAGGAGGGCGGGTGAAGTGTTAAATGATCATTAAACGGACGAAAATTCGGACATACCCGGAATATACCTCGCCACCTATCGAGGCTCCACTCGGAATATACCCTCAATTTTCCTTTACTCAACCTTTGCTCAGAATTATATAATTGTAAAACAAGTTAAATCAAATAAAACATCAATCAATTAATGACGTTGATATATACTTTACTTGTATATTTAATTAATCAATTTGGCAAAACTAATACCATGATTGTTAAGTAATTAATATTCAACTAATATTTTCTATTCATTGCATAGATTTTAACAAAATACCTTGCTAACTCAAGACATCTTATTTTTATCAACCAATTATTGCTCATTGAGACCGGCAAACTGCCGCTTAGCATCTTGAGTCGAGAACGTTTGATTTTCGTGTGGACTTCAAGTTTAGGTTGGCCTGGTCAAAATCGACTCAAAGCACGGACGCGGGGCAATACTCGGACAAACGGGTCTTAGACCGAGGATGTCGGGCGTGATAACGGATAAGCTTTTGGTTGCCTCCAAAACTTCGGAGGCCGTCCACCATGGCCACCGCCGTCTTCGCCGCAACCTCCGCCGTCACCTCTCTTCCATTCAGACTCTTAGCCGGATCCCGCAGGGCCGGCCGGGACTCCCGCCGAGCCGTCTCGGCCTCCTCCGCCGCCGTCGACACCCTCCGCGTCCTCGAATGGGACAAGGTCTGCGACTCCGTCGCCGGATTCGCCTCCACTTCGATCGGGAAGGATGCTGTCAAGGTACGGAGTTTTTGGTTCTTCGCTTCTTTCTTTTGTGCGATTGTTTTGAGGCGGTGTCGCCGCCGATGTGGTTGATGTGGTGATTGGGGGAGCAATTGGCAGTCGCAGCTGTGGTCGGTGAGCTCGAGCTTTGAGGAGAGCGTGAAGCTGCTGGAGGAGACTAATGCGGCAGTGGAGATGATCAAGTATGGGGCTAGTGGGATGGACTTTGGCGGCCTGGATCTCGTCTTGGTGAAGATTTGCTTTAAAATTCGTTTTTATTTAGCAAAATTGTGACAGAAAATAACACCGCATTCTGTTTAAATTGTATTAATTCGCCAATACCATCATTGCATCGTTTTTCTTGATGAATTCTATGGCGTGGAAGTCGAAAATATAAGATAATGGAATGCGTTTTGTGCTAATTCTTGAACTACGATGGTTTAGTCCTTTATGAAATCCCGTCATTGAATAATGGATTTAACTTTGAAGGTGAATTCGGCGCTTAAGTGTGTTTCTGGAGGCGCTCCAGTGGAAGGTGTAGAAGGACTGGCAGTTGCCGGCCTCTTGCAGTTTGCTGATACTCTACAATCATCTGTAAAAATGGCTATCAAGGAGGATTCCGATTGGTACAACCGTTTTCTGCCACTTTCGGAAGAGGTGCCCTTATTTGATACTAATGTTCCAAAGTGCGATTAGTTTGTTATGAAATAATGGTGTGATTTGATTATTCCTTAATCTTTCATCTGCCATCAGATACTGAATTTTGAGATAAGCCATATCTTGATCAAGTCAATTCAGCAAGTGATAGATGTAGATGGATGCATTAAAGACAGTGCGGTATGAAAGTCTCTCCTTGTCCAGCTGTTTAGAATGCACTTCATTGCCTCTCTGACCTCATTAATTATCTTTATGAAAGTTCTACTAACTATTGACTATGCATAACTCAATTTATGATTTTGGGGTACCTTATGGAGTGTCGTGCTGAGCTTAAATGCCATGATACATATCTTTCAGTAATTTAAGAAAAATTGACCGGGTAGGAGTTATTTTAAGTTGAGACAAAGACATACGGAAGCTTGAATAGTTATTTCTTGTGTTTTGCCAGCTTGACCTAAGTATAGTGGAGAGCCCTCCCACCATTTGTGTTAAAAATTTCTATACTTTTGTATGTATGACGATGTTAATATGGATAGGAACTGTGAAAAAAACTAAAATTCATATACTAGAGACATGAGGTCACAAACATATGACAATAATCAAAATAAGATTTGGGAAGACTAAACATATGTTCACTCTAAGAGGGAATACCTTGTGTATATTATTTCGTTAAGGCATATTCTTTTTAATGTCTGTTTTTCTGTTGTAATCCCTCCAGAGCTCTGAACTGAAGAGATGTAGAAACCAAGAAAGGAGTATTGAAAGAAAGGTAGATGCCATTGATCTCAGGACACTTCTTTGTTTATAAAACTGGTTCATTGTTTTGATATTTTAATATGTGCTTGATATTAATTTACAATGTGTCTAGATTCTACAGACTTTTAAGACACCATAGTCTCTATCTAATCCATCCAAACATCTATAAATGCTAACTTTCGGTATATCCTCTTCTATCATTTTCAGTATTATGCTTGCTAATTTCTCTTCTTTTTCTCTTTACAGTTATATCAGCTAATGGACAACTTGGTTAGGAGTGAGTCAAATGGGTCATATTCTCTGGTAAGGCTGTCATTTATTTAAAAAGTAAGTTGCTTAACCTATTTGCTATTGAATTTATAATCAACCATTTTCTCTTCATCAGGAAGTGGCCAATATTCATGGTAGATGCTGTTTAAAGTTTTCTGCTGACCAGAATACAACTATAAAGGGTTTGTTGTTGTCAAGGTATGATAAAAATCTTGCGTTCACTTTTACCCTGAAGCTGATAAAAGTTATGAATGTAATTTAATGGGCTGAAGCTGCCCTTGTCAAATGTCCATTATCACTTTATAATGAATAACATGTACCATCGATGCTTCATGTTTATTTCATTATAGTTGATTTACAGTCTAATAGACATATATTCTTTTTTCTTGTTAGTGCATCAGGTACGGAAAGCTTCATAGAACCAGTATCTGCTGTTTCGCTAAATGATGAGTTACAGCGAGCAAAGGCATCTGTGAGAAAGGCCGAAGAGGCAGTGCTTTCCAGGCTGACTGACAAGGTTTTTGGTTTATTCAGAAATATAATTTGCTGAAATAAATGGCATTGGAGTTTCGGAAATGTTTATGATGACTATCATTATTGAAAACCTTGGTATTCTCTTTGCTTTGCCTTGTTTCAGATGAGAGAGCACAAAGATAACATTCAAAATTTAGTCAGTGGCATAACTAAGTTGGATGTGGTAGGTAATGTTGTTAGTTCTCTCTGTAGTTGCTTACACTTGCTTGGTATGCTCATTGAATAATTATCACTCTTTTTTTATCCTGAATGTTTGATTGGTAGTATTTATTTATTATAGAAGTTGCAATTCTTCTTTTAGATATGATCACTTTGTAATGTATTCTGGGAAAAACATTTCAATTCAAGCACTATTGTTTGTAGATTATCCCTCATCTGCTATATGGAAGAAATTCGTACTTTTGCATATGGGCTTTTTTCATTGTATTAAAGATCTTTTGCTCTAGTGAAATCACAACTCTTTGTTATTTTTTGCTTTTTTGCAAAACTCTCCTGGATGGTGAAGCCACGAGGGTTTTCATTGGGAAATCCCATACACACTTTGATTCTTTGATATCTATTTGAAATGATGATTAAGATGATCAATTGCTCAGTGATCAGACTTTGTACTCTGCTTATCATGTCCATTAGATTTAACCCTCGTTGTATGATAAACTGATTAGATTTTCAGATTCAGATTTCTTATCATGATGTAGATTAACCTACAGTATTAATGTGGTGGGCTGAAATTAATCAGTGAATCTTAAAATATCTCCTTGTCCAGTTTGCTTTATTTTACTTTATTTTATTTTATTTTTAAAATTTTGCAGATTATAGCTCGGGCAAAGTATAGCATTTCCTTTGAGGTGCATCTCCAGAGTTTTCTACAGAAATCGATAATTATGAATCTTTACCAAAAAATGGGATTTCTTCCGATGCTCTGCCAACTACAGAAAACAGATCTTCTTATCCTACCAAAAATTGGTTGTTGTTTTTGCCCAAAGCATATCATCCCTTGTTAGTTCAGCAACATCGTGAAAAGCTAAAGATGGCCAGGAATAATCTGAAGGAGAAAAGTGCTGTAAGTAAATTAACACTTTATTGTCAATTTAGTAGTTCTGCTTATGGAAAAATGGTTTTTATAGTAGTGTTGTTCGTGCCTCTGAATTAGATCTTGGAAACTGCCATTTGTACTTTGACAAGTAGAATTTTGTTTCAGCATTATCCATGCGGTCATGCTAGTACCTAAAGTAAATTGCTGCCTATGGTTCTTTTCTCTGAGATCACTGTTGAAAACTGTTGCAAGGTCTTTGAATCTTCAGGAGAGAAAAAGATTGCAATTTGGAAGTAATGCATCAAAAGAATTTCTGGACACTGACCTTACATCACTAGAAGTTGAGGTATTCTGATTATAGTTTGGTGATTTGTTTTGTCCAAAACGAGTCTTTTAGAGTCAAGTTATCATCAACAGTTGCTGTTTGCACTTTGTATAGGTAACCAAATTAGAAGAATCGCACCCTGTCCCTCTTGATTTTCTAATCACAAAGTGGACTAGAGTTTTAGTAATTACTGGTCCTAATACTGGCGGTAAAACACTTACTCTAAAGACGCTTGGTCTCGCTGCATTAATGTCTAAATCAGGTTTAAATGCGTAACTTTTTTTCTGTGTTGATGTTTTTATTATCTAGTTCAATGTGCTCAACATTTATTTCCATTATAAACAGCTTGTATTTTTACTTCTTTTTGTTGTATCACAGGTCTCTATGTTTTAGCCTCTGAACCTGTGAGGATCCCTTGGTTTGATTCTGTATTTGCAGATATTGGTGATGAGCAGTCATTATTGCAATCATTGTCTACATTCTCTGGACATCTAAAACGTATTAATGTATGAAACAAAATAGCTTCTTTTATCTCATATTTAGTAATGCATTTTAAATGTGAATTGTTGCATGTCAAGTGTCAGTCGCTTGGATTCTTGTACTTTTTTTATTTGTTTTCCTTGTTTGTGATTCCTATCAACTAATGAGTATATAGAGGTATGGTTTGGTTATTTTGAAGTTTTAAACAAAAAGTTTTATTTCCTAGAGCTGCGGGAGGCGTTATTTTCTTGGGAGTATCCCTAGCCTGAGAAGCAAAACAAAGTTGAAGAGAAGTTTTACGCTACGGATGATGACAGATGAAATTAGAAATACAATAATTTAAGCTAGCATCCCGTGAGAAGATTGCAACCTGGTTGATTCCCCCTTGCACAAGAATTTCTATAATAGGATTTTACATTTCATCAAACGATTGAATAATGTGCTTAGTATACCTTATGGAAGAGTTCGTAGTCATATCATAAGAAGCCAAGTTTTGTCATTGTTGGAAATTGTTGTTCTAGCAAGAAATGTATTTTAGGGTTCAAACAATGATAAATAGTCTAGTGAAACTTATGAAGTAATTCAGTATTGATGTCTGATTAATAGTATCTTCTGGCACGTCAAACTCTATCAGTCATGACCTGCAGGACTTTAGAGAAATAGATTTTTGAAGGAATCCGAGGGAAAGGATCATTACTGGTAAGCGACAGTACTGGGAGGTTACTGCAAAGAAGAAATGAGTTATTGTATTCAATTTTGAAAATAATCATACCCTATCACATTGGCCATTTCCCTTCCAAATGAGAATACAATTATTCATGGTTCCCTCAATTTTCTGAATATTCCGACATTTCTTTACGAATCTAGGATTTTCCTCACACAATCGCACTCATTAAGAAAGACATAAAACTAACCAAAACAAGCGTACTTTTACTATGTAGTAGAAGACATTTATTTCACCCATAGTTGCCTGACCAAGGTCTTTCCTTTCCAGCTCTAATGGTGTGAGGTGTAGAAGCATAATATTTTTAGAGCTTTCTTTGTATATTGTGCTTTGTACAAATCGTGATAATTTTTCTTTTGTGTTATGAATAGGCCATACAGTCGGAATCCACAAAAAAATCACTTGTACTTCTAGATGAAGTAAGTCCTGTAGTTACCCAAGTACTGAAAATTCATTTGATTTTTTTTTCACAGCTATGCAGTGTTTTTGTCTCTATAACTTTTCTGTTCCTCAAATGATTTTATATTTACCTGGACTTCTATATTGGTAATGCTAATGTGCACTGCTTCAGGTTGGAGCAGGGACTAATCCACTTGAAGGTGCAGCATTGGGAATGTCTCTTCTTGAAGCTTTTTCTGAATCAGGTTCATTGTTGACTGTTGCAACAACTCATCATGGGGAACTTAAAGCCCTCAAATACAGGTATTTAGGTACTTTTTATTCAGCATGTTTCTAAAAGAATATGTAGATGCCAATTTTCTATTATGATATCCGTTTGCTGAAGGAAATATTTGTGGATGCGAACAACTGAACTCGCTGATAATTGATCAAAATTTGTACAGAAAATTTAATTAAACGTTAGCTGTTTTCATACTCCATTAAATTTCTTTTTATTAAGTAAATTTGTTTTTTTATATGGACCATTTGTTGGCATATATTTTAATAAGCTGTTTTGGGAATAATCTTAAGTAAAACCACTCGGTCAGTGTCAGAATAACTTAAGGGAGTTCTTATACTAAGGGCTAGAACTAGGGTTTGGGAATTATACTATAATGAACAAATAGTATCATCAATATTTGAAGATTCCGAATGTTAAATGTCCAACCATGTCGCTTTAGTCAATTAAACTAATATATTGGATAACTATTAGAAAAGGTTTGATCTACTTGTTTTGGCACCTTCTTTTTGAATTTGGTAATAAAACGGTTTGCAATCTTTTTGAAATCTTTTGCTGCACCTTGTTTCCTTGTTTTAGATCATTGCTTATCATGAGTTATATTTTATTTGATGTTGCTGAAGCCAACTTAATTAGTTGTAAGATGTTTCTACAGTAAGACCCATTTTGAGAATGCCTGCATGGAATTCGATGAAGTTAACCTGAAGCCAACATATAAGATACTTTATGGAATACCAGGTCTTTTCCATACACCTTGTTTTTGTATGTTGTATCTAATGCTAGTGTGTTCTTTACAACCATAAACGGGTTGGTTTTTTTGTTCTTTCATTTTTCAACTTGCCTTGTTTAATCAGCTGCATCATTCAAAAGCATCTTTGTGGTGTTTGGTAGCAAAATATATTTTCATATGGTCCGCGTGTGCAAATTGTTGCGAAAAGATTGCTAAATGGAGATCTTAGTAAGAGCTAAAGCTGACACAAGTTTTGAAGCATCTAGGCTCAACTTCAGTGGCCACAACTAGTGTGACCTACTCCAATGGAGAGGATTCACTAAACGTGGTCCTCGCTGTTGCACAATTTATACATTTTTAAAAAAATAATAACTATATACAGTAGCAGTATCATAAATTTATGCAGTTAGTGTATGAAAAATAAATTTGACGATTTAGACAAACAAACAATGAACAAATGAAAATGCACAACTAGGGTTGGGCACAAGCTGAGCCTAGTCGAGTCGAGTGGAGTTATATTATTTTGCCCAACTCGAACTTGGCTCATTTGATAAACGAATCGAGTTTCGAGTTATATGGTTTCAAGTCGAGTTATTTTAGTTCAAGTTTCGATTTGAGCATGATCGTGTTTGAGTCGAGCATCGATCGTGTTCGAGTTTCATTACTATAAATTTGAAGATCTAGTTTGTTCTCTATAATGTAATATTTATTATTATTATTTTTGTAAAATATAAATGATGTTCTCCTTAATTGATAGTCATATAATAGCTATTAGATTGTTTTGATTTAATTATTTTTATACCAAAGTATCATTTTTTATTTTATATTATTCATGTATTGTTAAAGAAAAAATTACAAAAAAAATACTAATGATTTATATTAGACATCGAGTCAATTCGACCCGAATCGAGTTTTTTCAAGTTGAGTTTGATATAACTTGAAACTGGTCTATTGTAATCGAGTGGAGTTGATTTTTTTAAGATAGTGTTTTGAGTCGATCTTAAAATAAATCGAGTTCGAGTCGAGTCACAAAAATTCGTGAGCTAGCTCGACTTCTACCCAGCCCTATACACAATAAAAGAGTTAAGTTTATGAACTTGTCAAGCAACGAAGATAATACTCATCTTAATAGAGAGTTGGGTTCATTGTTGACAACACTCTCTGCTTTGTTTGCTTCAGAAATCATTAGATTGTGCATAAGTTCAATTATTTCTTCAGAAATCAGTATATTGTGCAACAAATTTGCAGTGCTTGATAATTTTTCACACATCCATGGAAGTATTTGGTAAAAATTTACTAAGTTCAAAGAATTTTTGCAGGGCGGTCAAATGCTCTAAATATTGCTGAGCGATTAGCATTGCCACACATTATAGTACATAATGCTCGTGAGCTTTGTGGAGCTTCAAACCTTGAACTTAATCAGGTCTTATTTCTTAGATCAAAGAGTTCGGTTAGCATGGCTGATAATTAACCTTCTTTCTAAATTGCACTTGTAGCCTAAAAATTGCTCAAAGTTGACTGTTCTATAGCGATAATACCAGTGCACAAATCCTTTTAAACAAAATAAACAAAAAAAGGGATATTTATAAACTTATAATCTTAAAACCCCAAAAGAGATTTTGATGCAGCTATTTGGATAGAGAAAATTAGAGTTCTAAATAAAGAAATTATACCCGTGGTTTCATTTTTTTGTTCTCCTCCAGAGGAGCATAGGTTGTCAGGTTTTACGGGCTTGCAAACTTGGTCACCGGTTTTCTTCCTTCCTCATGAAAGACAGCGGTGTAGAAACATGAATATTGTGTTGGAACTTTTATGAGAAAGCCTCTGCACTTTAAGATCTAGATTAAATAAATGAATCCTTGCATTGAGAAAAACAATAACCAAAAATTGAAGAAGATTGAACAGTAGGTAACATATATGTTGACTATTATTATGTTATGTTGAATAAAATAATGGTCAGCTATTTAATTTCCTATTAGTATCTATTTACAGGTTTGTAAAATAAACTATACGAGAAAGTCTTTCCACTTCGAAATCCAGATTAATGACTTCTCACATTGAAAAAAGACTAACCTTAAAATTGGAGAAGATTGAACGGTAGGCAACATAATGTATGTTGAATATTATTATTTTATGTTGAAAAAATAATGATCTACTATTTAATTTTCAATTATTATATATTTCGAGCTTTGTAATAACTAATTCTAGTAGCTCCAAAAATAAAACAATTTGACTCTCAAATCCGCTAGAATTACGAAACTATGCAAAGTAACGAGCCCTAATTAAATTAAGTAGGATTTCTTAGAGCCACTTTTCTGTCTAAATGGATTCCTTCTAGTAGATTTTTATGCTTATCACTAATAAAAGACACTCATAATTTTTATTTTTCATAAGTTGACTCTCATGTATCAAGATTAATGCAATTTCCTCATTGACACCAACTAATACTGAAATATGGATCTGCAACTCCAAAAATACTCTTGCTCCGAAGAAATGTTGTGTCTGTGTAATCTCTTTATCCTCCTTGTAAGTTGTATTCACTACTGAGTAGTGGGTACACACGGTAGATAATGAGTTCACTGAAGCAAAATATATAAGTAAATTAGCTTTTTATGATGGTCACAACTTACGACTTGTGCAATTTTTGACAGCTCATAGTGGACATGGAAAGATTTAAGAAAGACTTCCATCAGAATACAAATGAAGCGTCAAAGTATTTGAAGTGAGTAGCTTAAACTGATTGCCCATCTAGCTGATGTCGCCTTTTGACAAGAAAAAGTGATCTTCATGATTCTTTTTCTTGTAGGGAAATTATGCGCATTTTAGGCGTTTGTTGTTATTTATGAGGGCCTTTTGTCCATGTTGCAGGGACAAACTTGTTCTAAACTGTATTTCTTAGGAAAATGTACACTTCATGACACACTGATACATATGATTTTGAATTTTGAAGTTACGAAACTACTATTAATAGATGTCACAGTGGCATAATGATTTTCATATCAAGTGCTCCTTGATGTTTTAAAAAGTAAGATAATTGAAGCGATAGTAGGAAGATATAGGGAAAAAAAGTATTTTAAAACTAAATAAGAGAATGAGGACTCGCAGATGAGTGCGCATTTGTGAACTTCTTTTAAAGTAAATTTTGCTGTCACAAAAAAATGAAATAGAAATTGCCAAGTTTTCATTTGAAAGCTGCAAATTAGGTGTCTGATAATTTTCCTAGGTGGTGACTTTTAGCAGACTGAATTCCAAAGAACACCACATACCAGGCAGCATAATGTAATTTTGGATTGATAGAATTAGTTAATTGTTGAGAGAAGAAGTGACCTGCTTCTTGCCGCCTCTTCTACTTTATAAAACACAAACTTCAGCGCGTAATAATATTATTGCCTGAACATATGCGTGGCCACGAGCTGAAAAAGTGGGCAGGCCAACCTTGTAATGTATGTTGAGAGTGCTTTGGATAAAAAATGTATGTTGTGAGTGCCTTAAGTTTAAAAACTCTTTTGTTGAATATGGATCTTGCCATTCCTGGTTTATTTTAAACAGGTCTTTTTTCTCTTTATAGTACTTCAATAAGGCTGGTTTACTTGTTTTGAGATTGTATGTTCATTACATATAATAAGTTTAATTTGATTGATGTTAGGCTGTCGAAAGAGCTCTACAAGGAATTGTTGGCTGCAAAACTAAGAGTGGAAGAACACGCTCTTACTTTGAGATACAAGAAGCTGAAAGTGATATCTGAAACTGCAGCCCAAGCTCGCTCTATTTTACACAGCAAGGTACGAGAAGTACGCAAATCCAACACACAATCATCTGCAAATGCTATCGAGGGAAAGAAATTGACAGATTCACTAAACGAGAAAGCCTATGATGGTTTACCCTTTGCTACATTCTCTAAGCAAGCAACATCAGGTGCCATAGTTTTTCTTTCTCCCTGTTGTGTTCTTTTGCTGAAAGTATAAAGTTCCTCTTCTTCCTTACATACTTTCTCTTTATTGGCAGAAAAACAAAGTAAAATACCTGAAGTTGGTGATATTGTCCGTGTTCTTTCACTTCGTAAGCAAGCCACAGTAGTTAAGGTTGACGAGTCCAAAGGAGAGGTTATAGTGCTAGCCAATAATATGAAGCTGAAACTGAAATTAAGTGACATTGCCGAGTAGCCGATTTCTTTCCTATCACTCTTTTTAATTTTTAAAAGAAAAAAGGAAAGTGAAACAAAAGAAATCGTCTACTCTGCGAAAGAAGCATTCATTGGCTGAACTGCTACATAATTTCCCAGGAATATGTTGCTGTACAGCCAGGCCATACGCCTTGAATCTGCCTTGGGATTTGGAGAATTGGGAAACGCATGAAACTTAATTTACACGGCTTTCTTTTACGAGGATAGTTTTTTATCTGATTGTTATTACTTCTAAGCACACGACATAAGAAAAAACTTAGAACTTGTAGAAATATTCCTTAGTTTTTTTAATTGCCATTTACTAATTGGAAAATATGAATTTTTTGTTAATAATTTTTTTGGTTAACTTATTATTGACATTTCTAATGCCTCTTTGAAAGAATCATTTGATTGTTGATTTTCTTCAATCCATGTAGATTGCCCTTTACTGTATTTCTTTTCCTCAGAAATGGATATTTACGTTTTTTTCTCGTTATAAATTGCACATTTGAAACGTTTATTTTTCCTAGTTTGTTACATTAAGCCCCCATTGGTTTTATTTTTCGTGACCTTTAGTTATTTTGATATATGGTCACTGCAAGGAGCTTCATTCATTATGTCACTGTCTTCATTCATTATGTCACTGTTTGTACTGTCATATTTTGGGTTTTCTTAGTGATAAATAGGTACATTGCCTATGTACATTTGTAGTTAGAAGCATGGTCACTTGTAAGATATCGATTTATATGAATTAACGTTAAAATGCCATAATAAATGTCAATTCGGGAAGAAAAGTAAAGCACTTGGAAATAGGGGTGTCATGGGGCATGTAATGTTAGGCCGAACCAGTATAATTTGCATTCAAAATATATTTTATTATGGAAGTAGGGTTGTCTGCTGTCATTGCTTTTCATGTTGGGCATATGAGAAACACTAGTTAGAAAAAGCTCATTTGTGGGGTAGACGTTATTTTTTTCAATTGAGTACAGAGACTTTGACTTACTCAAATCACAATATGATGGTTAATTAAATTGAATAATATGAACTCTCTTCTGTCAAATATGTGAGATATTTCCCAATCCAATAAAAACCCATGATAAAGATCAAACCTGGGATACAACAGTCTTCCACTACGCAATTCAAGAAGCAAGAGCAGGTTTCTAATTTTAACATATTCAACCTACGTTGAATCAAAGGATCCCTTCTCCATGTTCCATCCCTTTTTTAAGCCCCAAGCAAACGCCTAAAACCAACAATCAATCACATTTTTCAATACTAGTGCGAGCTAATTAAACGCCAACAAATCTGCTGGAGATCAATGTGAATGAACATTAATCCAAATCGCTGTACACTAACTGCCCATCAATTCTCCTCCATATCATAATCCTCGCCAATGGAAGAGCCCATGTCAAACGAGACGTCGAGAAAGTAGAGCAAGAACACCAAGACCAGGCAACACATAAACATGGGAATTGGCCCAAAGATCCAAAGAAACAGTGGCAGGGAGAAGTAGAAGCCACGCAGACCCACGGACCAGAAGTGGCTCCCCCTGTTCACCGCCCGGACAACGTACTCCGGCGACAAGCTCGACGTATTCCGGCTAAGGGGGACGTTGATGAGGATGCTGGCATGGCTGTAGTACCTTATGGACTGCACATTCATGAGGAAGGCCACTAGGAAGCAGACCAATATGGAGAAGAGCTTGATGGACAGGCACAGCTCGCTGCGGTCGCCGTAGACCATGCCATGCTGCTGGACCTCCGACATGCCGTTCCCGGTATTGGCCATGAGCACGGCAATGAGGGAGATGAGCATGATGGAGGTGGTGGCCAAGAGTGTCGACGCCATTATGTTGTTCCTCAATGTTTGCACTGCTAAAACACCATTCTTGCCCGTGTCCTGCATGCAACTAATATCATTAAAAACTTTTATACTAATCGTGCTCTTATTGAATTAAAGTTCTTATGCATTGGATAGTAGCATCTTATCAATTGAGAATTGATTAATAGTATGATCAAATCGATTATAAGTATGATTGATCGATAGAAGTTTTGGGAATTAAAAAATTGGTTTTGAGTACCTCCGTCATGGCTTGGACCCAGAGACGGCGATTGATGGCGTTGAGGCCGAGCACAGTCTTCTTGGGATGCTTTAACACGCGGTGGAAAAGCCATGCATGGTAGGAAGCCATGATTGCAAGTCCAAGGGGGACAAGGATGCAGTCCAGGATCTCTTTCTTCATGGTCTCTACTGCTATAATGAAAAATAACAAGGAAAATATATATGATAATAAGTAGAACCCAATTGATAAGAAGTAGTGGAGGACGGTGCATAAATGGGGAAGGTGATGGATGGTATTTATAATGAAGGGTTAATCAAACCTTGATTAAGAATGAAGGAGCCATTGCTTTTCTTCCTGCACAATATTAATTTGAACTGTTTTTGGGATTGTTTCAAAGACGACCCGCTTCAACTAATATTTTATCCATCAATCATAACTGATTAATAGTATAGATGCATGGCTGTGTGTTTTTTTTTTATTGTTGGTTTCTGATGAAAATTGTCATGAGATCAGATGGGTTTCTTCTTTCAAGGCAAAGTTCTAATTATGAAGAGCAAAAGTGGAAAGAGTAAATAAATGAGGATAAGGAAAGTAGATAAGGAGAACTTACTGCACTGCAGGAAAAATTAAAAGGTGTTATGGTAATTGAATCTCAGCAGCTTATTGGGATTCAAGTACTCCCTCGGGTGATATCTGTATGGATATCAGAGACGGACGAATGCTGCGTGGTCGATGGCACTATTGCTCTGTAGATCTATTCGTGATGTAGAGAGAGACAACTTAGGGTTTAGGTTTTTATTAAAGAATTATATATATATATATATATATATATATATATATATATATATATATTTGAAAAGTCAACCAGGATTCAACCAAATTTGCGTTATTTCAGATTTAAAAATTTAGTAGTATATAGTTCTTTAAATTTGAGTTTAAATTTTATCTTATGGTTTAAAACATTAAAAGATAACATTTGTAAAGGCTTAAATTAATAATGACATTTTGATCATATTAAGGCGTTATTATTATTTTATCTTAATAATTTTAATTATAAATTGTCTGAATTTTAATACCTTTTTTTAAAGTGCTGCCATAAATGATAAAAAAACTTAGCAAACAGCTAGTCCAACCCGGTGCATGATAATTTGAGGTGCATGGTGTATTAATTTATATAAGTATCTCTTTAATTAATAACATTACTCTATTTTAAATATAATAATAATAAAATCCCTTTTACCTTAGAATAAATGACCTAAAGCTTTTCAAACCATGTTATTCATCGCTTGTATTTATGGAATTATATATGTCCTATCAAATAAGAAGATCATATTTTAATGTTCTTCATTTTTCAAATCCTCCTTTTATCTTTTGAAAGAGTAATTTCATGAGTTAGTCTTTCACTCCCTTTCATTTCCTATCTATAGATTACAGTGTGAAATTTGGGAGTGAGACTTACATGAATGATGAGAGTACAGTGGTCAACAATATTGATATATTCCTGTAAATAGATTTTTTGCTTAGAAAAAATATGATAGTCTCTTTCTCAAGGTTAAAAAAAGTGGCATATATATAATGCAAATCTTAAATTCTCATGATTATTGGATGCCTCATTTTCATAGACAATACATTTTGCCATTACAATATTGCACCTCATGAGTTCAAATTAATATCTTAAAATTTTTATTTAATTTTGCTAGTAGGCAAAAAAATAGGGGCGTATATGATCTTTTTTCTTTTTTTCTTTTTAGCTTCTAATATTTAATATAGATTCTCCCTACTTATTTTCTTCTAGTCACCAATGCCAAACACAAATTAGTTAAACAGATTATAAATAGGAAACAAATGCGAAAAAAAATGCAATTCACTAAACAATCTTGTTATTCCACCATTTAATTTATGCAGTTGTGAGTTTATCTCTTATTAGGCTTAGGTTTGGCTGGTTTCTGGTGCCTTGGTTGGCTCACTCTCTTCCTTCTTAGCTACAGCTTCTGTCCCTGGCTTCTGCTCGGGAGTGGTTTCTGATGCCTTCACTGTGTCTGTTACCACTTGCTCTGTCGGCTTCTCCGGTTGTTCGCCGTTCTTTTCCGGTACCTCAGCCTTCGCGGGTTGCTCTCCAGTCTCTGGCTTGACTTCAGAGGGTTCAGCAGCAGCAACCTCAAGAGCTGCATCAGCAACAGAAGTCTCTGAATTGGGCTCTGTGTCTTTAACCAGTGCTTCCTCCTTAGATTCAACTTTCTCCTGCCATTTATTAATCCCACCATATATAAACGAAAATTTTCTATATTGTAATTCGACATCCAGAATGAATATGAGTTGTCACTATCATATTATGTATATTTAAGTGTGGGCTTCGTGAGTGGTTAACTAGTCATTTCTAAATGGGAAATCCTTTATGCACAACTAAAACTTTTTTATACTATTCCCCATTTTGAATTTGATTGGCCCAAAAATTTGTCACATAAACATTTTCCATGTGGCTCATTGAATAAGCCAATCAAATTTATGATGGGAAAAAATGTAGAAAATTTTGGTGATGCACACAACATATCTCTTTTAGAATAAGCCTAAATCTTCTCACTAATGTCTTATCTCACTTGAATATTTACACAAACTTTGAAAGAAATTTGGTGATTCTTTTGTAGCTAGCTAATGAATTAATATTTTGTCATGGTTTACAAATGGGAATCACTACAAAAATTCCCTTTTGCACACGAAAAGTGTGGAGTATATTTAAGATTGTTGTGGATTATACCGGGGTGGGAAAAGTAAAGCCTACAAAATAATCTCAAAAATCGTGGAAAACTATCTCCAAAGTACATGTACTCCACGACAATATAATTTGTGGTCTGTGTTACTGTAGATTTAGATTTATCCATATTTAAAACATTACTCTATAATTTTTAGAGTTATATTGTGAACATTCTTTTCCCCATGGTGGTGTAGCCCTAGCCAACCTTAAATATGCTTCATTGCTTATTGTGACTAAAATCCATATTTTTTAATAGTGAATGCAGTTTATGACATTGCAAATTTATCTTTGAAAGGTGATGTTGATACAAAAACCCGCCTAATTACCTACATTTTAGAAATCACAGGTTCCGGATGCAAGCTTTACCTATACAATCATATGTACCGTCAAAGCGGGAAATTATTTTTTCATAGTAATTACTCTGGTATTTAAGTGTTTCCAACAAAATGTAAATACGATAAGATGCTATATAATCAATGTGATGGGGATAATTCGATCTATGATGATGATTATGATTATGTGTTTAAATGCCTAATTAATCATAATGTAAATATATTCATGACATAATGAATATAATTATAAATATATTCCTAATGCATGATGGCCATGATAATGACAAGAAGTATATATGAGATTTATATTTGTTTGTGATGATGATGATGAAGACTAAGATGAAGAATGATGCTAATAAGGAAAATTAATAAGCAATCGTCAACTCCAAATGGCTTAATTACAATAGCATGTTCTACTTAATGATCCTTAAGAGTCCAAATAAAAACAGGTGGTGCATGGTGCTATACGTACCACAGCAACGGCCGGAGCCTCAGCCTCAACAACCTTGGGGGCCTGTTCGGAGGCGTCGGCGCTCTCCGGCAAGGGCACCTTGGGGTCGGAATCTTTAGGCTTGCTAGCACACCCACCCATGGCTTTTGTCAAAAGGAGGAGGTAGGCAATGCAAAGAATGAGGAGAGAAGGAACAGGTGGGTGCAAGTCTTGTACAAAATGGAGGGGCAATAATCTTAATTAAGAGGAAGAAAAGGAGGAGAAGGCTTTATTTGAAGGCAGGGAATGGGGGTGGTGTCTTTGGGTGGTTGGGAAGGAGGGGCCAGTGAGAATAGAGAGAGAGAGATATGAGTTGGACTTAGGTTGGATACCCTCATTTTAAGCGCTGCTCTGTGGCATTGTTGCTGTCTTGTTGGTTTTGCATTGGTTTTGGGGGTTGATATTTGTGGTGAACGAGCAACACCAATTCTGTTGGCGGCTTCCATGCAAACTACTAGGTTTGCCGTTTTAGGTTAACGGTTTTTTTCTTATAATATAACACTTATATGTATGCATGCCAATGATTGGTTGTACGTAACCTCTTATTAGCCCATCTGATTTTTACAGTCAAAATCTTCTATTGAATGTGAAGATAATTTATTTTCTGAATAAGTTGTAATTTGGCAGTATTTTCTTGCTGCCTTTTGCACAAGATAAAATCGCCTTACAACTAATTATAGAATACCCAATATTGCCCAATTAATTATACCTAGTAAACTTATTTGTTCCTTTACATATATATGTTAATTTATAACATCAACCACTATGAGAAAGAAGAATGAGGGACATGTTAAAATTTTAGTCTTGCTTAAGGATATTAGAATGAAATTTGAAGTTGTTAAAAAAATTTTATCTAAATATCTTATCTACTTATATGTTACGTTTAATTATAGTGGAGTTATAATCAGTCATAAAAAACAATCATCCTCCAAAGATGGATGACAGTTTCTAAGTAGTCCATAACTAAAGAAACAAACGGCAACAAAACCGCCGGGCTTCACCTAGACTCCTAGTCAGAAGGGTTGAGCATTTGGTCTATTCCGTTGACAAATTTAGTAACCAAAAACTAATTAGACAAGAACTAAAATCAAACTAAATTTGATTTAGTAATTTGGTAGTCAAATTTCATAACAAAATTATTTAAAATGAATTTATTTTATTATCTTAGCTAATATTGCACCTTTTTTAGTGAATAAAATCATATAAATTATCCTACACATGTTTATCTTATTAAATATTTCAAAATTTCTCACAATAAAATAGTTCCATGATAATGAACGCAATTAAAAGATAAGTTTTGCAGTTTTCTTCTTGAATATTCGATATTTCTGTTTGATTAATTTTTTGAATAATTTTGGGCAAAAGAACTTTGGTTTTTGAATTACTAAAAGCCAAAATGAATTAATTTAGTGCCAAATGAAAATTCATAATTGCGCTTAATTTAAATTCAATTTTTCATTTGTACAATATTAAGCTTTCGGTGACATAATTTTAAAAGTCATTTTTTATTGAAAAAAATCTTTGAGTTGACTCTACTCTATGGCTTCGTGAGTCAAACTTTATGAATAACTCTCCATTATCATATTTTATAATTGACTCTTCGAATCTTCTTATATATTTCCGAAGTTAAAAGAAAAAAGGATGTTGAAATATATTATTTTCCTTTCATATTAGTTAAATTAATAGTTTAAAATAACATAAATAATATATTTATCAATTTCAAATATTAAAAGAGTAGTATCTCATAATTTAATATATCTTTTTATTTATTAAATTAAAAAATTATTATAAATCACTCCGACTCTACTCAACTCTATAGCGAGCTAAAGACCTCTACATCGGTTGTGTTTACGCGACCAGTGCATAGTTGCTACATTGAGGCTTTGCCCAAAACTATTATTAGATAAATATCAATCACCTTCGCTAAAAAACATATTATCTACGGGCAGTTGGAAGTCGAGTCCCAACAGCACAAATATATTAGTTACCAAATATATTAGTTATCAAAAATATATTAGTAACCAAAAAATATATTAGCAGACCACGGGTAGCATCAGTTTGAGTCTGAATCCCAAATTTTTAAAATTTTAAGCTATGCACAGTGGTGCATCAAAATATTTTGTAAAATAAATAAATAAATAAGGTTTTGTGTGCTCGAAAATGTTGCCTATGGTGTGGTCAGTATCTCTATATTCCTTCCCCATGACACTGTTTCGCTTCTCTCACCAATCTCTTTATATGTCTCGCATATTCTCTTTGGAAATGAAGAACTAGACAATGTCAATAATCCATTTGTATCATGTTTGCACATGTTTGTGTACTTAATTTTTTTTGTATAGGGACTCATTTGTTAATCCATGTTCTTCGCTATATAGCTTTTCTATACGTAATCATCATATTTGTTGCAAAATTTTCTTATAATCATATCAGTAGCTTCTTCGGTGTTATGGGAATTATTGCAGCTAAGGAGTCCTACTCATGAAATATGAAGTCTATGTGAATGATATATTTGCATGTCGGCTAGCTGTTTGATGAAAATGCAGAGTCAACGTCTGTGAAATGATATTCTTTTTCAGTTTATTTACATGTTATGAAATTTTGCTATTTAAGATTGAAGAATGAGTTCAAGCTGTTTAGCGTCTTGTACGTAAAGCTATTTTCCATAAAGACATCAATCAACCGAGTTCAGAGATCATTCGTATGCCCATGTCTAGTTCTCAGAATTGCTTTACATGGCCATAGTCTTGTCAGTTTTTTATGATTGCTGTTCTATGAAGTCATTGTGTTTGTTGCAATTGTTATATATTTAAGTTTACCTTATCCAAATTATGCAGACGATAAAAACATCATTAATAAAACCTTCTTTTTTTCATAATAAATCATCAAGAAAATAAAATTTTATAATAAATGTATACCTAAATCCATAAAATCAAAATGATTAGTTATTTCTTTAAACTTTGATCTTTCAAATTCACTGCTGGTTTTAAAAAAAAGAATTTCTAAATGATAGGATATCAAAAAGAAAAACTTCGTGTGAATTTTGAGACAATAACCATATTTATCCTTATTTTTTATAATTCTAATTTAACTTATCATAAATTAGAGATTACGAATATCTACACATATTTATCTATACTTATCTTAAATATATAATCTCTACATATATTTATTTATAGTTATCTTAAATATTAATGATCTATTAATATTAACTTTAATAGATTAATTTAATTTAGGCTCAAACTTTAATAATAATATATAATACAATTATATACATGTATATATATTCAAGATAACATTAATGGTCTAAAATTCCAATAGCAATGTCTTCGTAATCAATGATAATGGTTGCCTGCCTGCGATAATCTGATATAAGGTATGCAATCAGTGTATGCAAACAATCCGAGTGGGATGCCTGTCGGCTAGCTGTTTGAAAAAATGTAAAGTTGATTGTGCAATGGTTTTCTTTTCAGATTTATTTGTTTTGATGGTTCAAGTCTTTTTCATAATTTAGCATGTTATACTAATTTATATTGCTATTTTATAAAAAATTATATTAGGATGCCGTGTCTTGGACTTTTATGAAGTGGAGTTTTCCTAAAAAGATGTAATAGTAGACAGAACTTGGAATGGAGAATGTATATCTGCAGAAGGTAAATTTCTTTCTGACGCAGTAGAAGTTACATGCTGACTGAGTTCTATGGAAATAAAGTTGGTGATATTCGAGACAAAAGTCATAATAGAACATCGAAACCTAACCTCACTGTGTCAACTAGATATGAAGCCGGACATTCAAGTAAATTTCAGCCAAACAATGGTTTGTCCGGCATTGGAATGAACTTGACAACCCATGCCAAAGGCCAAGAAACTGCAGCTATGGCTATGCAAGCACCCCATTGCCCCCAGTCCAACCTCTCTGTGTCTGCAAATTTCTTGAGAAACTCCATCGTCAAAACTTGTAGGATAATGGTGATCCCGACAATGCCAACAAACAGTTTGTTTCTGATGATCCCTTGGAAAACATTCTTCTTCTCTATCTTTCTTGCATTAAACGCGTTGAAAATTTGGCATAGCACAAATGTGTTGAAAATCAGAGTATTCTTCACCTTGTCTGTCACACCAAAGATGGAAGAACCCCTGAACTGTAGTGTCAATAGAACAGCAATCTGGTACAGAGCTTGAGCAAGGAGGTTCCTCCACATGACATTGGTTATGATGGGTTCTGTTCTTCCCACAGGTTTCTTGTTCATCAGCTCCTCTGTTGGGCGATCTGTAGCAAGAGCTAGGGCTCCCAATGTGTCCATGATAAGGTTCACCCACAGGAACTGCGCTGTTGTCAAAGGAACTTCACCAGAAGATACAGCAGCAATGAAGTTTATGACCATAGCAGCTACATTCACTGTGAGCTGGAACTGAAGAAATTTCTGAATGTTGTCGTAAAAACACCTTCCCCACCTCAAAACTGTGACAATGGTGGCGAAATTGTCATCCAATATGACAATGTCAGAACTCCCTTTTGCCACTTCCGTGCCTTGGATCCCCATGGCAAGCCCCACATCAGCTTCTTTCAGAGCAGGAGCATCATTGGTGCCATCTCCGGTGACACAAACCACTTCTCCCTTTTGTTTCAAGCATTGGACCATGAGGAGTTTGTCCATGGGTGATGATCTTGCCATGACGCAGATTTTGTCAACCTTCTGCATCCTCTCCTCTGGAGAGAAATTTCGGAAGTCTTTACCTTCAACAACTGCATCGGCTATGTTCTGGTCATGCTTCAAGATTCCACATTCTATGGCAATGGCAGTTGCAGTGACCACATTATCACCCGTGATCATCTTTAGCTTAATTCCTGCTATTTGGCATGATTCAACAGCTTCCTTCACTCCTGTTCGACAAGGGTCTTTGATTCCCACAAGGCCAAGCATGGTGAGCCCCTGTTCAGGGAGCTTTGCACCTTTTCCATCATGGGTTATATCTGTTTCTGCCATTTTTCCATATGCAAAAGCAATGCAACGGAGACTGTGAGCAGCCATACCTTGTATCAGACGCTCAAACATTTTCATCCCACTTGCATCCATGGACTTCAAAGTTCCATCACACTCAAGGTAGTGAGAGCACATTCCAAGTATCGTCTCTGCTGCGCCTTTCCAATGCGCACGAATCGATTGATCATCATTCTTCCTCAGCAGAACTCCGCTTCTTTTCTTCTCTGAATTGAAGGCCTCTACATGAACAATGGTGAATTGCCTCCTCAGGTCTTCAACACTCATTCCCATATCCAGCACAGCCCATGAGAGGAGAGCTTTCTCAGTGGGGCTCCCTGAAAATTCATAGTTGGGAGAAGAACTGGTAATGTTTTTGTAGACATCCCCAATGGTGTTCATCCCAACTCCTTCATGTATAAGCTCTTGGAGTGTGGAGTCAATCTGGGGACCAGCTTTAACATCAATGGCTTCCTCCCCGACCCAGCACTTGGTGACCTGCATTTGATTCATGGTCAGTGTACCTGTTTTGTCTATGCAGATGGTGGTTGCAGAGCCCATGGTCTCACAAGCTGGGAGTGTCCTCACCATGGCCTTCTCAAACATCATCCTCTTCATAGAATATGCCAATGTGAGTGTCACAGCCAAGGGCAGACCCTCTGGTATTGCCACCACTACTATGGTGACGACAGCAGCAATGATGTCGGCTACAGAATTATTGGCCTGGCTGAATTTGGTTTTTCCGGCCGTGAACTCTCGTCTCCCCCCATTGTCATCTTTGGAGGCTCTGTACAAGCACAATGAAAACTGCAGAGGCAACAACTAGACCGGCTTTCCCAATGTGGGTAGCCAGTTTGCTGAGGCGAGCTTGCAGTGGAGTCTCCTCCATCTTGGCACGGGTGATGGTGCTCATCATCTCCCCCCATGTTGTGTTCATGCCCACCGAGGTTACCAACATCCTTCCATAGCCGTCGACCACCTTTGCACCTGAAATAAGGAATGGATTCCGGGCGCCATCAACATGAACATGATCACTCTCCCCTGTCATGCTAGATTCGTCGACTGTCAGCGAGTGGCCATCGACGAATAGGCCGTCTGCTGGCGCTTGATCTCCAATCTTAAGACAGACAATATCACCAACCACAATGTCGAAAATCGACCCCTGCTGCCGGCGGCCATGGCGAATGATATCCACCTTGATATTGTCATTTTCACGTTCCAACTTCACAAACTGTCTAGACTGCCAATAGTTGCTGAGTGACCTCACAACCATGACTAGGAAAACAGCAATTAGGATGCTCCCCCATTATACCATCCTTCCCTGATCCCATCCCTCTTTAAACCAAAACCCAAAGAAAGAACAACACATACCAGAAGTATGATGATTATGGTGTCCTTGAATCCCTCCCATACAAAGGATAGGAAGGTCCTTGGTGCCGGTTTCTGGAAGGTGTTGGAGCCAAAGAGCTGCTGCCTTCTTAGGATATCAGGTGGCTCCCCTCCTATGCCTTGCTCTATGCTGGTTTCCACCAATTTAGCAAGGCCATGCACTCCTCCAAACTGTCGGATTACGTCGAGACTCCTCTCTTTCACAACCTTGGTAAGGCTGTGTTGATCCACAGCCATGGGATATGGTTTGTCATTGCCATCCTTTTCAATCCTGAGAACAGTATAGGGCACTTGGATGGAAGAAAAAGCAGCAGTCCCCGTCTTCTTCCTTGCCTGGAAGGCAATGGAGAAGAGAGCCCTGCAGGCGTAGATGGTGTTGAAGGCCAACCGCCATCTCCTGGAAGCAGGGGAACGACCAAGATTGAACATGAATTTGGCACAATCACCAGGGCAGTCCAGTTGATCAATAGCAAATAACGAAGTATTGAAACGAAGGTTGAGAAGGTTTGACACAAATTGCCTTTGTCAAAATTCGCAATTGCCTTATAAAGAGGAACTTTCTTCCGCATTCCTGTTGATATTTGGTGGGAATTCGCTTTCTGGACATGATTGGGTCAATTTTAACGTTTGACAAACTTGTTGCTTGAGTCAAGATTTGAAGACAATAAAACTTAGCAAAAAATAGAGGTGGGATCACTCGAATATAACTCGTGCGGATCTAATCTCGACGTCTTAAGATGTAGATACGACTTGTCATGCATAGATAAATGCATAAAACCCTAATATGATACTACATGGATGACGTGCAACCTAAATTCCACATCATTACAATTACGATAAAAATTTTAAAATAAAACAGACAGGGTCTCCCCTAAAAGTACAATTATGGGCCTACCCTGTCAAAATAGTATATATATATATATATATATATATATATATATATAAATATAAATATACACATGCATCCATGATTTCATTCACACAAAATCTAACATATTATGAATTCATTCTGAAGCTGGGGTTTCAACCCACCACGCTTCCGCTGTGCATCTCTGATCAATTTCACATTCTATCATATCTCATGCATTTGAACATGTCATTCACAATATAATAACATAACAACACAATATTAAACATTCAGAAATCTAACATGTATGTGTGTACAAGACCTCATTGCTCCTCCGTCCAAGCTGGCTCTTCCAACTCGTGATTATTTCCTACATATAGTATAAAAACACGTCAGTAACAAGTGTTACTGGTCCGAAAAATAAAATAACTATAACAAGCTGGCTATGAGAGCAAACTCTCATATGAAAGAAAACATCATATACTCCACGTGAACACTCTGAAGGGCACTACTGAGGAGCCACTGGGCTGCAGACCCGGTAGCATCCCGAACTTACTGATCTGCTGCTGGTACTGTGCAGCTCTCGGCACTTCTTTTCAGTACTTCTCGTAAAACTTTATCCTAAGCCCTCTCCTTACCTCCATATTTCTCCTGGCCTTGAGCACGAAAGCCGAGTACTCTCAGGCAGTCGCCTTTAGTACCCTTTGAACCACAAGTCCGGACATGCACTGTACTAAACAATACCCGTAAACTTCCACCTTCTCCGGGTGTGAGGAACTCAAACGCGGAGTTGTCAGGATCCCTCGGGAATGGAACAGTCCGCTCGCACTAATCCAGAGCCCGCTTTGACTGTCTGCATGGTACGTGCAGTCGATTTCTCCATCTCTCGTCTCACAGAAACACGAAAACTATATATATATATAGGCTTGGGTAGGGAGTTATATAATAGGCCCGAAGGCAACTTTTGGTGGATCTTGTTTTCGAAATCAACCTCGAGGGATCTCATCCTCGAGGGGTTATTAATCCGGAAAATATTCGGTTAAATGGCTCGAGTTAAGTGGGATCCGATAAAACGCCACTTAACCCGTCCTGCAGACAATAAATCAAACATACAATAGAAAAGATCATAAAAATCAGCGAGAAGTCCTAACAGACCTGGTAGAAGCTCCAAGCGTGTCATCGCGCCTAGGCGGCGAGCTCCTACTTCGTACCTAAACATCAAAACTAAATACTAACGCCCATTAACTACATGATGCATCAAAATCAATGAATCACACACAACCACAAAATCATCCATCAAAATAACAATCAAATAATTATAAGAGTAAATAATCCTAACTCAAACTATTCATACCATATTTTATTCTGTTCTTCTAAGTTGCATCGTACTCGATTAACATGCTTATACCCAATTCATCTCATTAGATCACTTACTTCGTTCACTAATAATCTCATCATGCACATCTTTACTTTATTCATAGTCAAGACATTAATCATGATAATTAATCAACCCTAGCATGCTATGCTAACAATTATCATCAATTTTAAATAAATCAATTGGAGGTAATTATACCTCACATTGTCGACAATCGGCGATAGTTAGGGTTCCGTTGCGTGTCACGGAATTTAAATTTGGCGCTCATCGGCGTCCGAAGCTTGATCGGGCTCAACTGGGTGAGCCCCGCGGATGATCCGGTGAATTCCAGAAATTTCGGTTTTCCGGCAGCTGGTGGCGGTTTCCGGCGGCTTCCGGTGGTTTCCCGGCGACAATCGCCGGCAGCGTCTACTGGCCGGAAAGTGGTCGTGCTGGGTACCCTTGGAATCGGCTCGGTGAGCCCGACTCATCTACGAGGTCGACGCGGCCAACGGAGGTGGCGGCTCGCCGGAAAATGCATAAAACAGAGCCGGCGGTGACGGTGGTTAGATGCGGCCGGCCACGGCGGCGATGGCCTCCGTTCCGGTCGGGGAAGGTCGCTGGAAGGCTGAGGGTGCTGAGACGATCGACCGATCGCGGCGGTGCTGGTCGCCGGAGGCGGAATCGGCGATGGAAGCGCAATGCGGGCGCGGCGTCGCGGCGTGGCTTCCTCGCGTCGCGGCGGCCCGATGGGGGTCGGACTTGGTCGGGGCAGCACGGCGATGCCATCGCGGGGCTAGGCGGCGATGATCGGCAGCCGGGCGGCGTCGGCGGCGTGCACAAGGGCGGCGCGTCGAGGTAAGGGTCGGGGAAGAAAAGAAGGGCGTGGCAAAGTCGTAAATATTACTTGACTCGTTTCCGACTCGAGTCAAAAATAATATTTAAGTCGTTAAAAAATTCCAAAAAAATGGGAAAAATCCCATAAAATCAAACAACACCAAAAAATCATAATGATATGATCTAGAACTATCAACCCACCCAAAATGCCTGTAACGCGTCCTAACGCGGTAAACGGCTTAAAACTAATTCTACGATCCATTATATATCATAATAAAAAAATAAACTGCATACTCTCATATATTCTGATAACTCATTCTTTTCTCCTGTATTCATGACGTAGCATCATATACTTGGGTACACATGACCCTCATGACTCATACACGAGACCGGCGTCGGTTCAGTACACGTGTTCTGAAACTGACTTGACTCGAAAATAACAGTTGAACTGACCGGTTCTGAATATAAAACCCTGACTCGAATCGTGGGTTTTACACCCTTGTTTTAAAAATCCTTGTACACCCAAAGGGGGTCTTAATAGGTATTAGCTTGAATATCTAATATTTGTAGATCCAATCCGAATCTGACTCGTTTATATCTTATCTGAAACTATTTTGGATCAAATTAGAGTTTCTACTTATCAGATATATAATATATTTAAAAATATTTGGATCGGATATGAATTTGTGGTGATCTATTCTATAACTAATCTGAATAAGTAATATTTTATAAAATTATATTTTAAAAATATTTAAAATAATATTTATTATCGTTTTTTCTTTTATTTTAAAATTTATATTAATTTAAAACTAAGCAGGGGAACGACCATGATTGAACATGAATTTGGAACAATCACCAGGGCAGTCCATTTGATCAAGGGCAAACAACGAAGTATTGAAACGAAGGTGGAGAAGGTTTGACACAAATTGCCTTTGACAAAATTCGCAGTTGCACGTCGAGTACTTCCCAATTTATAAAGAGATTGTCATCGATTGTGGAAGCTAGGAGGAACATTCTTGCGCATTAATCTTGAACCGGGTTGATACTTGGTGGGAATTCGGACGTTGCTGCTCGCTATCGAAGGCACAAAAAAGAATGGGCGCGAGTCGAAGCAACAAAAGAATGCGACTCTTAACAAGACATTATTGTTAGGTTATTCATTTTTCGTAAATATATAACTATATTTTGGGTAAAAATTATGATATACTGATTTGATTAATTGAAAGTAATAAAAATAAGGTACGATAATTTTCTTTTTGGTTTTTTATTTTTGAGTTTTGGAGAAAAATGACTGCTACATATGAAGAAAGACAATTGTATAGATTGAAGAAAGGTAAATTTTTGTTTGAGATTCGCTTGTAATCGTAAATGGTAACTTCGCCAAATTCTTATATTTGTTATACGTAATTTTTATTTCTTAATTAATATTAATTTTGTAGAAAGTATAATCAATTAATATTTTAGGGTTTATTCTCCTGTGAATCTATTCTGTATTAAAGTTGTAATATAATGAATTTGATCTTATTATTTGCCCTGTGGTTTTTTTTCCAAATTTAAAGTTTTTTATATGAAATTTAATTTGTTTGATTAATCCCGACAATTATTAGGACAATTTTAATGTTCCACGGAGTTGTTACCTGAGTAAAGAACTGAATAAAATAAAACTAAGCAAAAAATAGAGGTGAGAAAACATTGAAAGGTGTGGAATGCCAAATGTTGACAGCCGCTGCTGGCAATTGTCGAAGGTAAGGAGCAGGAAATTGCTGGGAAAGTGG
The DNA here is from genome assembly GCA_033002965.1 of Piper betle. Taxonomy (NCBI): domain Eukaryota; kingdom Viridiplantae; phylum Streptophyta; class Magnoliopsida; order Piperales; family Piperaceae; genus Piper; species Piper betle. The sequence goes on from JAURVB010003889.1 coordinate 36,118, forward strand.
TGTTTATGAAATTTGTACCCCTTAGTACTTCTTTATTCTTTTTTTTAATAAAAAAATGATAGAAAAGAGAGTAAGATGGTGCTACTTAATTAGACAAGGCAGCAACTAGTCAAGTTTATTTATTCTTGAGAAGAAACGGATCGGCCATGCGTCCACTCACAACAATATCGACATAAATTGCATGACCTTGTTTTTTCGAAAATTTTTGCATAAGGAAAGCTTTTGGACAAGGCCATTGTTTTAAAAACCTTGTACACTGAAAGGGGGTTTCCTGAAAATTTTTTGGATCTCATGCCTATATCTTAACATATTTTTCACACAACATATATTACCACTAAAGAAGTATACGAAGGAAAATATACACATGAGCTCCCACTAAGCCCCAACCGCTGCCATGGCAAATTAGTCAGCAGTTTGCCACAACATAATGGTGGCAAAATTTAATGAAGGATCAACCACAGCAAGCAGTGGCATGGCAGTAACTGTGATACCGTGGCAAACTCGTGATAATTTAATGACATCTTTGCCACTACACAACCGTGACTAAATATAGCCGCGAGCATGCCTAATTAATCATTATTCTCCTAAATTCTTTTAATTAAGAACACTATTCTCAAAAAAAAAAAAAAAAAGAGAACGCTTTCTATCGAAAAGGGGTTTTTTTATTATATCATGTAGATAGATGGATGATCCTCCAATGGGCTCTACGTATTATTATACCACATATATGTACATGGTAATTGTTTGAATTGTCCATGAAATTAGATTAACAAGAAAGAAGGGTGGAAATTGCCACCTCCCTCTTTTAGGATAGTCTTAGTTGCAATTTTTTTTATCAAAAGACACTTTTATCTAGTGGTTGCATGAAAGGTTACTTTTATTTAGTAGTTGCATCCTTTAATAAATGGTGGCAACTAGTATTAGCAATTGTAATATATTTGTACCCCTCCGAAAGGATACGTGCTAGTTTCCCTATAAATAAATATAAATATGTAATGATCCTTTGAAAAAGGTTGTTGAAATTATTGATTTTGTGGTCTTTTTTATGTCAATATTAGTTTTCGTTTGCCATTGGGGAAACACTGTGGGAAAACTCTTTCCAACGAATAACGGTATGACCAGTTACTGACTATTGTGTAAAAAACTGATCTAAAAGTGAAAAACCATTGGATGCATTACTGGATTATTTTTAATACAAAGATATCCTTTATATTTAACAAACAAATGGGGAAAAAACCATGAAATACACTTTAAATAACAGGTTTGGTAATTTTCTTACTTCTTAAAGCAAGATTAAGATTTCATTATTTTTTGCAAAAGAATTACAATCTCCTCTACTCAAATCCAGTTCTAATACGGGGATGTAATCAGGCTTCACTTAAAAAAAACAGTTAAGTAACAGTTAGTATGGATATTTTTAGAGGAATTTAAGTAAGTGGATACACTATTTACGATCTTATGGTACCTTTGTACAATTTTACCATTGAATGGAACTTTTTAACTTAAAGTCACTAATACCCCTAATTATGAGTTTGAGTTGGGATGTGGTGACTAAAAAAACATGGGATGGTTTGGGCGAAAAATTAATAAAAAAGAGGGATAGGTTGGTTCAGCAAAGACCCGTGTTACCACCTCAAACTCATTTCTCACGTCGAAAAATAAAATTATTTTATCAATGAATGTGATAATAATTAAATTTTATTTTATAATAATTATTTTATTAAATTTTATGATAATAAACATCAATTTTGTTATATTAATGTAAATATAGAACACCTAGTCATACCCAAGACAAAATTAAGAAATACTCTCTTTTTTACAGAAATAACAATTATGTGATTTACATCAATTTTAAAAATTATAAAAGATTTATGAATGGTAAAAGAGTTAATAAGAGTCAATTAATAATTTTAAAAATGAGTAGAAGAGAAAGGTTATCATCTATTTTTAATTTTTTTAACTTAAGTATAATATAATGATGAAACTCACCTAAATATACTTGGAAGAAACGTGCATACTATAGATCTGAGTAGATACAGACATTTTAAATGTTATAAGTTCTTAAAATGGTAAAAAAAGTGAGAAAAATATTATTTTGACTTTTTCAAACATTGGTATATATCTACCGTAATTGTGGCTTCAACCGTGGTCTAGTGGCGCTTAATTAAGGGTGCTCTGGGTGCTTTGCTTTCTCACTCCTATTGTCCACCGGGGTTTTTAATTTGAAGTGTGGACTTTGGCGTTGAGGTAGTCGTTTTCTTTATTTCCCATACACGTTTTGCTCATGTACAATTTTGTGAAAAAAATGGTCACGTCTCTCTGGCTATCCAAATGTTCAATTAGGCTATAGTGTCTCATTTAATTTGCTTTTTACATATATTCATGAAGCAATCAATTGATTTTTTTAATGCAACATTCTTAGTGATCGATTTGCAATTAAGCCTTATAAAAGAAAATCAAATTTATGTGTTGTTGTCATAAGCAAATCAATGTAAATATAGTGTGAACTAACTTTTTAATGCAAAATTAGTAGAAATTGCTACGTCAAGAAACATTGTCAAAATTAGCAGAAGAATCATCGGCAGCTGATACTAATTCTCGTGTTTTGTTTGGCTCTACGTCTAGTGAACATGTATTTTATATCCTTAAATTGCATTTGACTTGAGTAATCAAATTTTCTACTAATTCTATATGAAAATTAATGTACAGGTATTGCTTCCACATAATCAATGTACACATTTCTTTATTTATTTATCTTTTTAGCAAGTGGACTGATTTAGGTAGTTGAGAGATGTCGGTGAAGAGCTCCCTTGATAACACCAAGAGCTGGGTGAGCCCACACCAACAGAATAAGACCCAACTGGCGGGGAAACTCTCGCCTTGCGAGAGGTCTCGGGTTCTATACAGATTTAATTTACAAATTTTCTTTTTTGGCAGACGAGTTTTCCCCCTTGCTCGTTAGTTTTATTGGCCTAGAAATTGATATAGATATAACTCCAACTATCTGTACATGAAAAAACACTTTGTGTACATCAATTTTAATAATAAGAGCTATTTATATATTGATTTTTTAATATAATGATTACCTGTAAATCGGTTTAAAAGTCCAAGAATCATATTTAAATTGATTAACGAGTAGAAGAATTATGAATCTATTAATTACCTTTTCACATAAACTTTCTCTTATGTAAATCATTTACTATTTCCCCCTCTACCCATGTCTCAACAAAACATCAAGTATTTACCAATATTGGTGGCAAATTTAAGCAATATCAAAACTACATCGAGCAACTTGAATTGAAAAATTAACATGCACCACATAAGTTTACCACAAAATATACTGTACCAAATTACAAAAAGCATAAATCTTCTCATTTAAGTGCATACATTTAAACATCTATTAAAGATTAAAACAATCTGAGTAGCTATCAACCTCAAATGACAAGGAGTTTGCACTGCTAGAGATGAGCACCAAGGCAAGCCACCATGTTCGACCAATTGGAAAGCTGGAGCTGAAGGTGCATGTAAAACCCTAGCTTCGGGTTAGGGATTTACCCATTTATTGCTCTACCCGGTTCGGTTCAATCTTGAGTTGGTTCAACTTTTATATCATAAGTATATGGCTTAGACTATATTATGAAGATTGAGTATGCCTAATATATACATGAAAATTTTAGTTATTTAGTTATGCTAAAGCAGAGCATAAGTTATCATTGCATACTCGAGGTCTATAAGTTTTTAATTGTATTAGTTTAAAGTGTTAGGGTTAGGTTTGGACCGTTGTAGCATTTAATATCTATTTACGTTTTTTTCAAAGTATTTTTTTTATGCATCTTAGGAATTTTGGACTATTAGATTGCCCTTATGGGCCCAGTTTGATTTTAGTATTAAATTATTATCTATTTAGTTTAGGGTTTTGAGACCTATTTAGTTTCCTCCCTTCAATTTTCGTCTATAGAGCCTCAAGTTAATTTAAACTTTTGTTGGTGTTGATCTGAGTTTTTCGACTATATATATATATATTGTATATATCCTAAGTATGCCACATAGCAAGATCTAGACTGTTCGTGCCAGCCCTAGAATAACCTCCCATCATCGTAGGATTTGTCCCACATTTTTGAAGCATTTTTAGCCCTAGCATTGCCACTAATTTGGCTTGCTGCCAACGAGACTTTGACATCATCTTAAAAGTCATTTTTTGCTTAAAAAATTCTCTGAGTTAACTCTACTTTATAGCTTCGTGAGTCAAACTTTATAAATAACTCTCCATTAACACGTTTTATGATTGACTCCTTCAATCTTTTTATATCTTTCCGAAATTAAAAGAAAAAAGATTTTGAAATATATTATTTTCCTTACATGTTAGTTAAATCAATAATTTAAAATATTATAAACAACATATTTATTAATTTCAAATATTAAAAGATGAGTATAACATAATTTGATATATCTTTTTATTTATTATATTAAAAATTTATTATAAATAACTCTGACTCTACTCAACTCTATATCGAGCTAAAGACGGCTACTACGGTTGTGTTTACGAGGCCAGCGCACAGTTGCTGCAGTGAGGCTTTGCCCAAAACTATTATTAGATAAATATCAACCACTTTCACTAAAAAAACAAATTAGCTAGGGGTAGCTGGAAGTCGAGTCCCAACAACACAAATATATTAGTTACCCAAATGTATTAGTTATCAAAAATATATTAATAACCCAAAAGATATATTAGCAGACCACCGTAGCCGAATCCCAAATTTTTAAAATTTTAAGCTATGCACAGTGGTGCATCAAAATATTTTGTAAAATAAATAAATAAATAAAGTTTTGTGTGCTCGAAAATGTTGCCTATGGTGTGGTCAGTATCTCTATATTCCTTCCCCACGACACTGTTTCGCTTCTCTCACCAATCTCTTTATATGTCTCGCATATTCTCTTTGGAAATGAAGAAATAGACAATGTCAATAAACCGTTTGTATTATGTATGCACATGTTTGTGTACTCAATTTTTTTTGCATAGGGACCCATTTGTTAATCCATGTTCTTCGCTATATAGCTTTTCTATATGTAATCATCATATTTGTTGCAAAATTTTCTTATAATCATATCAGTAGCTTCTTCGTTGTAATGGGA